>LUCM01007910.1:0-20876 GCA_008360955.1 Fasciolopsis buskii
TCATCATCATCATCATCATCATCATCATCATCATCATCATCATCATCATCATCATCATCATCATCATCATCATCATCATTATTATTATTATTATTATTATTATAGCACGATCCTCACCCTTAGCGGTATTTTTCAGTACCTCCAATCAGCTAGTTGAAGAGTCTTTCGGGCCTGCTTATGGTTTCTTCCATTCCTTAAGAGGAACAAAAAATAGGGCACCATATGTTAGACGAGTTTTCGCCATACGCAACAGGTGACCGAACCAGCGTATTCTACTAAGTTTCATACGCTAAAATGATTTATTCTCCGGATTGGCACTTAGTATTAAATTCCTGACCTTCATATTATTTACCCTATCAATCCATCCGATCCTAGCGATACTGCGTAGACATTGATGGTCGAAAACCTTTTTCCGACGAACACCTCTCACACGCATACTCCATGTCTCGCAACCGTACAATACAACTGAACGCACTTCGGCACAGTACACATGACCTTTCAACTTCAGTGAAATATCCGGCCGACGCCACAAGTGCTTTAGTCCAGAGTAAGCTGCTCGAACCTTGGATATACGCGTGGTTACTTCTACTGCCGAGCTGCTATCGTTCGACACGCAGCTACCAAGGTATGTGAAACGGTCCACAATCGTTAGTTCCTCTCCACTTAGCACCAAATTCAGCATTATTGTTGTGCAGTCTTGTAACAGCACTTTATACTTCGAAGGTGCAAAGCACATGCCAAGCCGAGCAACCGATCTCGAGAATCTATGTAGTGCACGCTGTGCATGGTCCGCGGGTTCGAACAGGCACATGACGTCACCGGCGTTAGCTAGATCAGACAGCTTCCCTACATTTCCCAGTTTGATTTCTACATCCTCAAGACATCCTAAAGCATCTTCCATCACCTCGTCCGTGACGAAGTTGAACAGGAATGGAGAGATGGGACACCTTTGATTAACGCGGCTAGTCGTTTCGAATGAACATGATAGTTCACCTTATACCTTACGCGACCATAGGTATACGACCACAATGCTCGCAGCAAGTTCTCGAAGTTTGCTAGCACACCACTCCTGTCAGGAGCACTGAATAATACTGTCCGATCCATTAAGTCGAACGCGTCTTTCTAGTCAAGAAAGACTACGATCGTAAGGCGCCGGTGGGTGTGGCGCGTTTTTAGTATTTGGCGAGGAGTGAATATTTGGTCGATGCAGCATCACTGAAGCTAAGACCTTAGTGACTGTCAGAAATAAACTAATTCCCCGATGATTCTTACAGTCACTTCGTGTGCCCTTCTTCAAGAAGGATGAAGTTAGTAACTCACCCTAAGATAATAAAATACGCTTCTTGTTCCATTTATCATGAATCAACGAGGTAAGGGATTTTATCAGAGCTTCTCCATCCAGTTTGAAAAGAACTGCGGGAAGGTCGTCGGGACCGGCTGCTTTTCCCTTCTTTAGAAGTCGAATATTCGACCCCATTTCCAAGTCCGTTGGGAGGGGGTCGACAGAAACCTCCCAAGGATTTGCAGCTCCAGACGTCGGCGTAAATACGTTAGCATGTGGCCAGCTCAGCCCCAAGTTTCAGCCCCTGTTGCCTACCATGAATGAGTCCTCCATTCCTAACACACACGACTTCAAAAGCGGAAGCTGGTCGCTGTCGCGCATAAGATTAAACAGTCTTTGATTGTTTCCTGAAGCGAACGCTTCTTCCATCCCCTCGGCTACCTTAACTCGCCAGTTTTTGCAGTCATCCTTATGGCTTTTCGTCAACTGACGCTGCAACTGTCCATGTGTCTTATTCACCTCCTTGCAGTTGGGAAGCTGGCGTTTTGCTCCATTAGACCCAGCGGCCCTTGCGAGATCCAGTGTTTTTGATGAACGGTAGATCCAGGAGCACAGGCAAAATTAGTTGCCAAATACATATCCTGCCTAATTTGATCCCACAGATCGTCTACATTGCTATTCGTCGAAGTTCCTAGTTCCTCGGATAATTTATATTCGTAGCAGTTGCGAGCAGCCGAACCAGACAAACGTTCGACAGCCAATCGGGTTTGTGGCCTGCGTCGATGGCCATTGAGCTGCAGCAAAAATCGCATTAAAACTAACGCATGGTCCGATTCGACGTAAGTGGTCCAGTAAGATCTACAGTTCTCGATAGAACCGCGCCAACGGTAGCTAACTGCAACATAGTCAATCTGACTCAAAGTACCTGTCGAGCTAGATCGCCATGTCGCAGTGCGACGCGAACTGTGTCGGAAATTCGTACTAGATAGGAATAAATGATTGTCTGCACAGAACCGGGGTAGTCTTCCCTGCTATCCGTTCAGTGAACAGGCAAGGTGCACCACCCACCTAAACAGGACTCCGATGCACTCAGTTTGCCAACTTGTGCAGTAAAGTCACCTGCCACCACTACAATGTCAGAGCGTTTGCTCTTCCGAACAAGCGTGACGAGGTTATCGTAAAACCCGTCTTCCCTCATGTCAGTGCTGCAGTCTGTTGGAGCGTATGCCGAGATAACAAATAAACTACGCTTAACACTACTATCCTTTCGGACGACGACTGATCCCTGCAGTCTCATGGCACACAATCGACTGTTGACTGGGATCCAGTCTAAAAGGGCTGCTTCAACCTTCTCACTCAAGACTATTCCTACACCACGTTGACCCACAGCTTGAGCTGCTTCGTCTCCTGAAGTGCGAAGAAAATATCTTGACGAGAAGTTTGGCGCAGTTAGCTGAATTACTCTACTCGAATCCTGAATTCGTGTTTCACTCACGCAGCAGACATCAGTCGAAAGTGAGTCCACTGTCAGAGCCAAACACGCCTGTTGGCCAGCCTGCTCGAGAGTGCGCACATTGAAGGAACCGAGATACAGAGGCTGACGAGGCTTGAGAAAATGTGAGCTAACAGACTGAAAACTATCTACTACACTATTTGACAATAAACCGTTGCGAGTATCGGGCGTGTTATCAATGGAGATACTATGGGTAGGCAGAACGGGCAAACATATTGGGTTGGAGACAGAAGAGACAGGTTGAATAAAAGAGAGGGAACTCTGAGCAGCAGCATACTTATCACTACCCACCCCACGTGCGCTCGATGCGATGGGCAGCGCGGTCCTGATTATCCTGCGCGACGACCGATGCAGTATGGAATTATTTGTAGGCGTGTAACTCATGGGGAATAATGGACGGGTACTGCTAGGGAGTTCAGCCGCTAAGCAGAAGAACGATTATGATTCTCAACCAAAGCCGAAGTCTCTCAAGCCCATGGAAGTGGTAACAACGCCGAAGGTAGATCAGTCAAGGTCGTAAGCGGTCGTGATTATCCCTCAAGGGAACGCGGCTGCGGATGTGGTAAATGGAGGCAAGTTTGGTTGTCACGTTACAGTCTCTTCCATCCGTGTTAGACCACCCGTATCAGGGGACTGGCTGCAAAAGAAGACCAAAGAAAAGCCACAGGCAGACCGGGAGAAAAATTTAACGTGGAATTTTTCGCTTTAGAGAAACAGGTCAGGGAGCTTCAACTTTGGCTCCAGTTGATAAACCTCTCCTCGAAACGTAGGTTGCTTATCCTAAACCAAGAGGAGCCGTTTATTCAGAAATCAAAGGCCGGTCGCGAAGTGGATCGTAGACGAGTGACGGATATCATCCCCATAGCAGGAATTCTACTTTCTGTGGGAGTCAAAAGGGTGCACAGAGTGAGAACCTACAATTCCTCTCTCTCTCTCTCGCAGGAAGGGCGCAGCAAAGCAAACATTGGTTGAATTTGCAGATAAATCAATCGGGGACATGCTGCTTGCCAGTGCTATAAATAGCGTGTCAGGAGGAAGGTACCATATAGTACCTGATAGCCGAGGTATCGGCCAATCGGCGGCATGTCACTGAGGTGCTCAAGATTCTATGTAGGGAATTCACCATACTAAACAATGGGAGCAAGGTGGACAGTGACCCCAAACTTTCGGTCTACCAACGGCGACAACTCAGTCGCCTTCACCGAAGATAAAGGTAATCAAAAACCCTCGGGAGAACGAAAGTTACCAGAGCTGCATGCCAGTGGATGAGAAAGCAGAACCTACTGGGAGGTTTGTGATGGCTTCTCGCTTAACAACTAGAAGTGGGGAGCAACCGGAGGACTGCAGTCGCAGGATACCGCGCCCCCGCACCGATCGCCGCGGCAAAAAATGTAGTAACTCTTCAAGTATCGACCCCAAGGACCAGGTCGCAGTAGGTAAGCATAACAACTCGAGCCGAGAAAAGAGATTGACAGTGTTCTACGCCAACGTACGTAGTGGTAGAAACAAGTGTCCTGAGCTTATTGTGGCTGCTGCTAAGCATAAGGCTTCTATATTTGCCAATGCTGAAAGGTGGCTAATAAAACAGACCATATTCGAGGAACAGCTAGAGGGAGCTTCTACATTAATCATCAGGACAGGAGCATCGGGTGTCTATGGGACGGAGTGGCCGTCCGCGTTAGAGAGCGGATCGACCATGTTGAATCCCGGATCAAATTATCCACTAGGAACGTCCAAGTATGTGAATTCATGCTACTAATTCCGTCTAGGTGAGTCAAAGCAGCTTAGGTGTATAGGGTCCCAAAAGCTGACCGGGAGAAGGACGATTTGCTTCTAAATGCTCTGACAAATGTAGTTAAGGCAACTAACAAGGTTCCCATCGACGGGCCTTCAATTTCGCATGCATAGACTGGGCCTTTGGTAGGGTGGAACAATGCCTTCTCAAGTGGTTAAATTTGAATACATTGCATCAGCATATAAGAGAATACCAGGTGCATATATGGTCATGAATCGTAACTACTGGGCCTTGCAATTAGAAGCCAGACAAATGATGTCACGGAACTCCAGTGTCTATCTCCGTTAGGCGAGAGTAACAGTGAAAATCGCTCTGCTTGCGTCAGCCCAGTGTTGTCCCGAAGTCGGCTAAGAACTTCCATATGGACTTGGCCAAGCTCCAAGCCAGAGCAACGGAGTTAACCTGGGACACGGCAGATGGAGATGAAGTGGCGGAAAGATGGAGCAAAATAAAGGATATAAGTAAAAGCATTGCAGAATGAACTTTCGCTTCCAAGACGCAGGTATCAGAAAGCAAAGGCACTTTGGTGGACGGCAGCCATCGCAAAAGCTATTAAGCAGCGAAATCAGTGCTGAAGTGTGGGACCAGAAAAAGTAATTACAGCAAGCAAAACCTAGGAACCGGACAGTAAAACTGATCCGAGGTGAAAAAAGCAGATATGAGATTATGCTGGCACAATCTGCCAAGTACGATGAAGGGCAGGGTGTGAAAAAGCTAAGATCATCAACGGAGAACTCCAGGCCTGTCATACTCACCAGCATTCTATGCAACGTAAAAGATAAGTTGATCCGGGCCCACCTCTCCCAAAACCTAGCAGAGCATTCCCCGTTATGCCCAGCTCAGCACAGCTTCATAAAAAATAGGCCTTGTCTCACCAACCGCTTGCGCTTCTCGGATCAAGTCAATCGAAGATCGGGTGAAAGTAAGCAGGTTGAAGTATGTTGTCTTAGCTTCAGCAAGGCGTTTGATTCAGTAAATCATCGCTTGCTTCTAATCACGTTGGAGTCATTCGGTATCCGAAGAAAAGTATACTAGTGGGTGGAGGGCATTTACGATAGGTGCTCTGCCGTGCATGACGTCGCGAGCGGCGTCTATTAAGGGACGATGCTAGGACCATCATTATTCCTGCTCTTCGTAAACCATCTAGCGTCAGCCCTAAAATCACCCAGCTTTTTTCTTCGCCGGCGATGCTAAGGTGGCAGGGTTCATGGGCGAAGAAGACCTCGGCAACGATGAGGGTTGCCCTAGATTTGGCTGAAAAGTGTAACTTGCCCATAAGTGCGAGAAAAGGCCATTTGTTATCCCAAAGCACGGAAAGTCCCCCAGTATCACATGACTAAGGACTGTTTACTATTGATGCAGTTAATAGGGTAAAGGACCTAGTGACAATCCTGGCGTCAGATTTTAAATGGATGGTCCAGTGTGTCGCGTTGCCGCAAAGGTATAAAGATAATTCGTTTAGATTGAAGTCAGCCCCGTCCTGTCGTAAATTGTGGGTGTCCATACCGTGTACATGTCATAGTAAGACCGCACTTGGAATGTTGTAAGCAGCTTTGGTCACCATTCTTCAAAAAGACGCCGCCTGCTCTGAACAGGTGAAGCAATTAGCCAAGTGAATGGTTGAGAAGCAGGGTGGAAATTCATGTGGCTAACGACTCGGTGGTTTAGTTCATCTTTCGCTGGACTGAAGGAGACAACAAGATGATTTATTGGAAACCTTCACGATTGTGAACGGCTTGTCAAGTTTTAGCCCAGACGGCGTTTTTCGCACGCGTGGTCATAAGAGAAAGATTGCAAAAACACGATTTAGAACAATCAGCTTCAAAAATGGGAATTCCGAAATGCCAAAAAAAGCCATAATTTATAACTAACAATTCTGTTACACAATGTACAAAAACCATAAGTGCGCTATGGGAATAACCAATTTTTTGATTTTTATAACTTATATACATACATATATGTATATACGTGGATATATTTAGTTCTATAAAATATGGATCAGTGTACTATATCTGCTAACAAGCATACTGCCATGTTTGTTTAACTTGCTGGATTGCTCAATTGCCTATCGTTATATACCTTAAATTGTGTGGGTTGCTAGCCCATAATACTTTTCCTCCCTCTCATGGTGAACTGTCAAGAAAATTACAGGCTATTGTTTCAATTTATACCTGATAATAAATGCTTCTCAACATGATACTCACCTTAAAATTTTCCCATAATATTTTTCTACTTCCTGACGGGTCTGAATAGAGAAAAGCCATCTGAAGACTATCCCAATTATCCTGAACGAAGCTCCCTATTTTTGAACATAATTCAGCCAACCGCTGATCTGAAGGTTTCTGTTTCGAGGGTCCACGCGGACGGTTAGCTCTGACAATACGGTCAGCTTTCAGCAAATTTTCTCTTGCTTCAGCTTTAAGCTTTTTGAAGTCTTTGCACCATTTGAGGAAAGGATCCAGATTCGGATCACGAATAGCTGATTTTCAAAAATGATTAGGTGCATATTTAAAATTGTAGTTAGCGAGGAGGAAACCGTAAAGCAGTCAGAATAAAACATTAGGCTTAGTGCACTGCACACATTTATAGAGTCTTCAGCCTAAAATGCTATATTTATTCAATGCCAGTACGTTAGTGTCTCGATAAACTGATTGTTCTTTAATTGAAAGAATTAGCTCTCTCTGTGTGTCCCTATATATATATATATATATATATATATATATATATATATTATATATATATATATACAAAAAAACAGTTTATCGGGAAGTTGGCGAAACGTTTGGAGCCAGCAAAGTGTGACTAACATTAAAGAAGCATTATGCCAGCATGAAAATTAATCGAAAACAGCACAAACTATTTTTGAAAAAAGAAACTCGCAGGACCTCTCAAGTGTTGCATGTTCTACAATGTTGGCGATACCTTTTGCAAACTTTCCTGAGCCCGTTTATACTGCACTCCGAATCTGAATGTCATTCTTATTAGCAAGTACATTCACCTTGCTTACTAATGTTCAGAGAGATTGAATATGCGTTATTTTATGCATACGTTGTCATGGAACGAAGATAATCCACGAACAGATAGGCATATAGAAAAAAACTGTAAATATATACCTTATATATATATATATATATAAAGCAGTATATCTCACAATTAGAAACTCCTCCGGAAGCAAATTTTACAACCTCGCGCCACTGTTTTCTGTTTAACCTCCGGAATGGCTAGATGCTAGAATGGTATGTTAAAATATTGCTGGAATAATCTGTGGTTTAAAAATTAATCTTCAGTAGTAGAGAATTCATTACTGATGATTGTTAACAATGATGGGACAGCTGCAGATTGCTTCCGTGATTTATTGTTGACGGGTTGGTTGTTGTTGCTGCATGATGAATCACTTCCCAATCCCAAAGCCATAAATGTTTTGGCGTGTTCACTAAGGGCGTTTCAACAACAGAAAACGAACTCTTTAGAGTAGCGCTATTTGATATCTCATCATTTTAAAATAATGGAGAACTGGTGTTCCCGAAAATTGTTAAATACAATACGACGAATTATACCAGATAAGATTAAGGATGAACAACTTACTGCGAAATTCTGAAAGGAAATGGAGAAATCATAGTTGTTCACATTTAGTATGATCAATTTGTATTTACTTGATTCCAGGAACGCATTCTGTAGAGCGTTGTAAATACGGTGCCTTCTATTACCAATGAAGACTAGGCAAAACATAAATTACCATGCTGACATTATAAAATCATTAGCACAAATATAGAAATGAAATGATCTAGCGCATAATTTGCCGCTCGTTATAAAATGCATTTACTGATGCTTCAGTTATGCACCACATATCCGGACATCAAATACGCGGTACAAATTGTTTATGACCTTGCCACAGACACCCATTCAGAGACTGCAATGAACCACATCTTGTTTATAGAAATTAATAGGTTCACAGGTCTCTGAAAATAATAATTTAGTCTTCATGTAAAGTAAAACAGCTGAATAAAAACTACCAGTAAAATAAAAAATAGGAACTATTTAATGAACTAAGATTTTCTGATTGGCCAAAAAAGACCAACAACGTGGAATGCATCGCAAATGAGAGAGCTTCGAGATGCGACAAGCACAGCTTTTCGGATGGAGCATAATGAACGTAGTTAGGAATCTCTTCGGAATACTAATCTATTAAGATACAATCGACTGAGTTCTTGAGTCCAACGACTCATCTAGATGACAAGACTGTAGCCATGGATGGTCGTCGAGATCTGCGATGTTATAATGATCACATGCAAAAGCCATGGTAGGCCGTATTTGAAAAGCAATGTTAAAAATCCTCACAATGTCTGCAACAAAATGGTGAGCTCATTTTAGCTTTGTGCAACGAAGGAAAAAAACTAATTCCCAAAGAAAGCACTGAAATCTTGGTCTCTCGGATGCATACTTCCATATCTTCTGCGTCGAAGTTCTTCAGCAATGATCTGCCCAGTTCCGTTGAAAAAGAATTTCAGCACCTGTCTGTATTTGTGTAACTCCTGTCCAGGTTCTACTTGATCCAACAGACCCCACAAATAATCCACCTCCGAAGGAATGAGCTCCAAGCCTTGCCTGGGTCGTCAGTACACAAAAAGAATGAATGGAACAAAAATGTTACAATCATCTCAGGCCTATCTTCTCAATAGAACGGAACAAAGAATATATAAAAACGCGCTGTTGTGGTTTGAAATGAAAACGGCTTATACGATTAATATTTTCAACATAAAGCATTCATTACACATAATTTTGTGAAAGATATTCAAAAAAATCCACTGAAATTGGGCGAACATCCAGCATCCCAACTCCTCGCTGAATGCTAGAAATAAGTTTCCATCAAACCAACTACGGTAAAAGTAAAGCTCATATTCCGTAGAGACTAATGTCGTCTAACATGCCTTCGTGAACTGATTATTCGTTGAATAAGCCAATGGTATAAATATGGTAAAACTCACATAGCTAAAAGTTCCTCAAAGTCCTCTTTTGAGATCATGTTTAGTTCTTTTTGGTCATAATGTTTATAGCTCTAAAATGGAAAATAATAAAAGTGAATACTTTAAAAAGATTTGTCAATTTCGTCGCTTGTCGCAATCGTAATTCTCGGTCCAACCAGTTGATAAGTAAAATATAAAGCTTGGTTCAGTTTGATTGTCTTCGGATAAATTTTTCAAGACGAACCGGCCTAACCGATCGGAAAATAAGTGTGCCCGTGTCCTGAATTGATAATTTCCCTATAGTTATCCGTTGATTTCCTAAATACCGTTAATTTTACTGGTTAATCTCAGCGATCATTTCACCGAAAACAGTTTTTTGTTTTTTAATTCCGGCACACGAAGGCTGTAAGATCTAAAAGGCATTCAAAACAATCCACCCATGGAGTTCAATTGTCCCGTTTTGGACTCTATTGCAGTTATCCTACAGTGTGCTTTATATTCTATTGACTGTTGGTCAATTTTGATTGATAGTTCATGTAGGAAATAGTCTGACGATCTTGCTTAGCCATTCCAGTTAATTACTACTCGTCCGCCTTGGTTGCGTTAAAGCGCTTCTAGGGTCCCTTCCTTTTAGGCCAATTCAACTTTGCATCCTAGCCACCTAATACACCCATACTCAGGATTCTATGATTCGTGAACATAAACAAACAAAAGTGAATGGACGCGCAACTGAAAATCTGCAAACGTACGACAAGAACCTGTCAGCGTCAAAGCAGCGCGACACAGTGCCCACTGAGCGAAATAGAATGGGGGCTCATCAGCGCTGACTGGTGTGCGCATTCTCATATTAATCTGTTAGCATGCAGAATTACTACTTGTGCGTGTCTTTGTAAGTGCGTGTGCGTTCGTGTATGACCAAAGGCTACAAGAGATGGCGATTAGCTTAGAACAAACTGGAGTGCGTATGTGGAGAGGGGTGTCTGTTTCAATGGATGTGGAGTCCAGATTCAAACCAACGTGTGTTTGGTCAATCCTAATAAGTTGGGTTAAAGTGTGGCGAGGAGAGCTCTGATGGTTGAACATGAACATACAACACCGAAACCCCTTGACGTGTGAACAAAGTTTGCATATATATATATATATATATATATATATATATATATACAATTTACATGACTAATCTGAGCATTGGAAAGTGCACAAGACTGGACGAACGCCGGCCGGTGATCGAATGCATTGACGTATCCCGCCATCGTGATACAACGTGGGACGTAGGGTTGACAGCGCAAACACATGCTTCGAAAAAACGGCTTCAGATTCACCATGACAAAATCAAACGACCACGCCGGATGGCGGTCAAGTGAATGAGGTGGTGCCGTTAGGACCTGAAGATCGCGGATTCCAATCTTCGCGAATTCCGCACTCGGCACCCATCTGTGGATCGCAGCAACCAAACTGAGATTAATGCATTCTGTTGTTTCATTAACAAAGGAAGCAAACAAATAAAAAAAAGAAACCAACGCAATAAATTTGCTTCAAATTCAGCTGCACCCAATAACTTAACCCAATACTGTCACAGGTGTTAACTCATTATTCTGCACCTTACACAATTTGCATGAAGAACCAACTAGCACCGATTGTGGATGTGTTGACTAAAGCTTCACCATACAACAGGTGGTAAAGCACTGTTAGGCTTTCCGAAGACCGTTGAATTCTTAGACATTTCGGCGGCCTTCCACTCTTGCGCTGTGTCACTGTTTATGGACGTGCACCATACATGAGAATCATACGTTGGTCTTCTAACGGCTGTACATCTGGTCGAGTTACGGCTTAAAGTCAGATTTTACTGGCCTTTGCCATTTGCAACGGTGTGTGACAAAACTGTCAAAGAGCATGCTCTGCGAAATGCATAACTCCAGATAACACATGGTGAAGTTCAACTACCCTGGGAACAGAATATGGTGATGATATCGCCTTGCTGAACGCCAGTAAATAAGGAATTCAACAGGTCTATGACCACTCGAAGATTGAGGTGTCAGCATGAGTTGTGTGATTCAAACATGCAAATTGCACAGAACCTCTGCCAGAATCGCAGAAACCAGTGTCTCTTCAGACAATTTGTGACCACCAGCTTTACACACATTGCAAACTTCGTAACAGCGACAGTTCGTGCTGCAGGTGAGAGCACATCGCGAATAGCAAGAGCCGAATCAGCTTCCACGAACCTGACATACGGTATATTTGTTGCTTAGAAACGCGGAAAAGGGAGAAGCCATTTGCCTTAGATTCGTCTCAAAAATCAGCAATCGATCCTGTTTCTCATTCCCATCAACTCGGACACAATAACTTCGCTTATTAACCGAAACCAAATAGCTTATATTAGTCTTCCATGAGCAACACTCACCAATTGATTATTCTGTTGGCCAATTCAGTCCTTCGGTTTCCATCGGCTTTCTCATGCGGTGTCTTCGCTTACCTTACCGATTGGTGTGATCAGCGGGAAGTCACCGCAACTGTGTTCATCTCTGGCCCGGATAATGGTTAGGACAATTTATTACCCACTACCTTTACAGTTACGGCACCTGAATAAACCTCAAGAGAGAGCTTCACAATGCCACAATTCGTAGTCCTATTCCCCGCACCTGGGTGACTTGGTTCCTCTGCGTCGACTATGCCTGGAGCCTGACTGTGCTGGACTATTAATGTTTTCAAATCACTATCCTAGTTATATATATATATTTGTCCATTCTCTACCTTTTTGTGCTTCTTTATTACGTTATGGAAATAGCTTCAAGAAGAAACGTGACCTGGCGTCGGGGTACTAAGTAATAAATTCCGCATTTGGCCTCATTTGGTGCTCCATGTTTTTCTCGGTTAGGACTGAAGAATTAATGATTGCCGTTGGTCAGACACCCTAGGTTAATATTCTTTTGACTGAAAAGGTTGTTTTAAGTCTCCTCCGTGGAATTATTGATATCCTGTTAGCAGCAGTCCACGGTTTTGAAGTTGCTAAAAGGTGTAAGATGGAGACGAGGAAATTTGATCCTTCTCCATTCGTTATTGTATTGCAGAACTGTAGGTTGCGCATTCAAATCGGACTATTTAAGAAGTAACTCGCGTTTTCTGATTTCGATAGTATTCAGTGCCATGAAAAATCACCAACTGTTCGTAACTTCGGTTGTCAATTCTTAATTGGACCTTCTGTTTACTTAGCAATCACCCCCTTTAAACTGGCATCACCGAGAGCACGCAAAGTAGGTTGCCGCAAGGATCATTTTGTTAGGGAATACATCTTATTTATAGCAATAACGAATGCTTATCCTGGCATTTGCGACTGCCAAAGATTTCATCAATTTCCTTAGTCATTATTTGATCGGCCCGCCATGCCTGTTAGATTTCAACCATATACAGTTAAAGTCGCCTTGCAGTAAAAGCCAAAAAGCTTACGTTGATCGGTTAACACAGTTATTATATAGCTTATTCGGTTTCCCATCTCCGTTCTTACAGTCGAACGACGATTCGACTTTAGCTAGTAGCCGGAAGCTCATGACCTCAGAGTTTCATTCTGTCAGTGCTGTCGAAACGCGCTTAAGATTTGGCGCGATCACACGGTTTTCGCTTACGCTGACAGGCTGCGATATGCACACGCGAGAACAAAAGCAACCGATTAAATAGCTCGGTTTGGCTTTGGTACAGAAAAAGCAAGAGCACCATCTTCTCACACCAACCATGTTTGAGCACAGAATATGGATCAGCATAAACTCGACGAAGGAGGGGAAATGCGAGAAACAGTAAGGATAAAAAACTAGTGTAAGCCATTTCACATTCAACCTTCAGCTTAGTGCTTTGTTTGTTCAACGATACGTGTTACTGGAACCCCAGAACTAAAATTTTACTGTAAAGTAAATATGGAATGTAATTGTGGAAAAATTCACTAACACCAGTCCTCCCAAAATATAATTTCAGATTTAACAACATGCCGATCTGGACAACGCCACTTCTGTGTAACAACAAACGAGTACTAAGAGCATTTTCAGAAAATTCCTCATCCAGCGTCCACGCTCAAATCTTCACCTGCAAGGTGGTCTGTACTTATTATTAGCTGTCAGTTTTCTGTCTGTGCTGTTTGCTCCACAAGCCCTTAACCCGAAGCTTTTAGATAACAAAAACACTTACGGCAGACTGAATCAGTCAATATATCTCAATTAGCGTCCAGAGAATCACGCTGGGGGCAACGAATTCACTAGAAAGCATTATTTTATCCGCTTCCATGGTAAGAAGTTCTCTATCTTCTCGGTCCTCTCACATGACGCAATATTTTTTTCATAATTCTTCTCTTACACTGAACAGATTTCCAATCGACACCTATAGGCTACGACTGTGCCTCAAATGCAGTTTTGAGATGTAAAAAACATCTCCCTGAGAAATTTGAAATCAAGATAAGATAAATGGCCGGAGTAAATCTAAAAGCCAGAATGCTCTGCATTCCAAATCACCCGGGAAACACACAGTAAGTCTTTTCCTTCCTCTGAAAAAGAAAAACAAACCTGTCACCAACAGTTAAACATCTTGGCTTTATACTACCACGCAATCTACCAAGGTCAAGTCATCTTTTCATAGTTAAGAATCTTGTACTCCTTCCCCCATTGAAATTGCTTCTAGTCCCCCACAGGATAATGTTGAATCCATAATGCTTTACAACTTCTTTCGTTGTACTATTGGAAAAGGATTCCTGCCTGCCGATGAGATCTACAAAACACAAACCAACATGCAGTGGGATATTCAAGATACGTTACAAAAATATCGTAGACAAACATCGTACTGTACATGAAAACCTCACCTCCAAAACACTAGCATATTCTCATCATCCCTTGCACACTGATCATGAAAAGCCTTACCTACGTCTTACACATGCTAGAAGTTCAAATTCCCGTGTGCTAATATATCTGGTTAACGTAACCCTATTTTACCATACCCTGATCGTTTGCACATCGATCGGTCGAATGCCTCTGAAGAAATGCAAAACTGTTCGCTCATCTGAATTGATTTCTGTATTGTCCATTCTGCGAGTTTACATTCACAGAAACGATGTAAAAGCCAAAAACCAACCAACCAGTGATGCGAATTATTCTCATTCAGTTCGCTCGTCATGCTTCGCACCGCTGCCGATTCATATCGAATGAAATGATTGTACGTTGTTTCTGTGGTTTTAAATAATGAAGTGGGAGTTGATCCTGCTTGGATAATCATTTCAAAGATACTAATAACGATCAGCCAAAGTGTATTAATTTCTGACTTACTCGGTCGATGTGTCGCATGCATGATCGAAGGGTGTTCTCAACAAGTTTCAATAACACTGTTAAGTCTCTCATTTCCCCGCGATATTTTTCCAAAGTTGGCGGACAGTGAGACTGGGAACTGTTTTAAGCAAAATTATAAATGTACACGGCATTCTGCAGAAAATAACTTTTCTAACTGCAAAAGCAATGCAGATGTCTTTCGGCCGTTTTTTTCGATGAGCACAGACTGTATATAAATTGGATCTTCAGTGTATATATATAGCAAATTTGAACACAGATCACATGCCATCGGAATCAAGGCGAAGGATGGAAACAACCAACGAGAAAGAGGAAAGTAAAAAAGTGTGTGGAGTTCATCACATTAGTTTTCCCACCCTCCATTTCCACTTCATTGATTATCCATCTGGATCTACGATTCCTCTGTGGGCTTGATAGTAACCAGTAGCCTAAATCGGAACTGAACTCACAGAGGAGTATCGGATACGCAAACCTGATGGCTAGCAATAAACGTAAGGCCGGCCGCGAGCTTCCAGCAATCTTTGTTTATTCATCTACATACCAACCAACAGATATACACAAATATACGTCTATAAACATTTATGTATATATTACTTCGTCAAAAATCCAAACCAGAAAGCAAGGTTTGGTTCTAGTTTCAGATTCAGTTTTGCCCTATGTAAATCAATCATCAATAAGCTTTTGATTGCTAACTAGTGGTATCGGTTTCTCAAGAAGTGGAATGAATAGATAACAGAAAAAAGCAAGCAAATAGGAAAAGATTTGTATTTCATCACTGGAGAGATAAACATAGAGCTACCAGTAAGATTCTCTCACTGAACTCCACGAACACTATGCAAATAACGGAGCACAAAAAACAGCCGCTTTCCTACAACTTTCAGCAACGGCCGTATATAGGACTAATGCAGTATAAACTCGCCCTCTGGTCTATAAACCGGTGTCAGATCGACTTTACATAGCCACAAATTGGTAAACCCCAATCGGTCTTCTGTATACGAGGCATTTCATTCGATATAAAGCCTTCCCCTGAGAAGAAACTGTATCATGAACAGATCTTCGGACTCCCCCTTGATTTGTATTCAGGTTGTCCAAAGTCAAGTCCTTAAATAGCATCTTGCACTGCGAGAGTGACAATACATTCTCACTATAGCTGTTGTATGATTGGGTTTGTCAAGGAATGTCACTAACTTGCTTGAGCTCTCACTCAAGAACATAAAATCGTCCGGATATTCTAAGTCAAAAAGTTAGTATATAAACGAAGGTCAATGTCCCGTTCTCACTTGAAAACATTTCCACAACTATATGAATGTTACCTAGAAAACACGTAAAAGTGGGCGACCAGAAGAAACACCATTTCTCGCTTTGAGCATGAGTGAAACATCGGCGTAAGCACAAATTCGTACTGAACAGTCATCATGACTCCCATACAAATGAAGATGAACGTATATTTATATTTATGGGTATTTCATCAGTTACATTTTGCTGGACTTCAAGTAAATCATTTCAATCGTGGCCATTGGATTTATTGATCTACGTCATGGAAAAAAACCCTTAACGTCAAACAACTTACGCGTCGAATGTACTTTTCGTTAAGACTTTGGAAACACCAGATCTGAAGGGCATGAGAATCAGTGATAAGTAAAAAAACGAATGAAGAACATCGGGCATTCGAAAGAGTTTTCCCATAACTAAGTCCAGCTCCCTCCTACTACAATGGATTCAAAATGGCTTGTATCTAAAACAGGTTATGTAACTTTAAACTCAGATTTATCTCAATTCATTGTATCAAACAGGGGTTTTGTTATTTTTCAAATTTCTATGTGGCATGAAGACTCGAAAATGTGAGGGATTAAGACTAACATTATCGATGCAATAAACGAGTAGCTTCAGTGAAACGATACCAATCTTGATAAACTCCCAAAAATCCCCTTATAAAAAGATCTTATAAGTTTCAGACTTCAGTCCAGGAATCACATGGCTTTCAAGATCGTTTTCCAACCATTTCAGGCGGTTCTTTTAGGTCGATAACTGGCCATCTTTTCTCATTGACCAGCATATATCTCCCTAATGGGCATAAACAACCGATGTTTGCCAGATAATTTCATTCAGAACCTCTTGATTTTTTGTGACATAAAAACTCCCTTTTCGAGGTTATCTTAGGGGCTTCGGTGCAAAACGGGTAACAGATAGCTAACACGACTAAAAGTCAGCATTAATTAGAGCTGTTCCGATTCGTTCACTCCTTCGGGTCATCGTCCGCAGTTTTCTCTGGGTTGGTCAAAACTGATTTGAAGGAAAATAGTCAAGAATCAATTTTCATCTAAATTTTAACTATGATTTAACTGAGCAAGTGACAGGCGCAACATTCATCAGCTGCCGCAATTCATAGATGGTACGGAATTGATATCTTCAGTTACGCGGCCCCATAAATTTTTTGCTAGCATGAAAATAAAGTCGCACAGTGGGGGTCTTCGTGTCTGTATTTTACAACAACCTTTGGTTCAAACTAAAATACGGTTTCTGTGATTCCCGTGGCTAATTCGTGAAAACTTTTTACAAAGTTACCATTTGTCCTTCAATTTGAAAGCATATTCTATTCCATGTTATATCGTGAATTAAGTACATCCATTATCAACTAAGTGAAGTTAGAACACTGGAGCGAAACTTTGTCAATAACAAGACTGAATATCTAGCCAACACTTTTTCAGATGTTTTCAAACTCTCCTGTTTTTAAATCATCATTATATTATGAATGTGTCGAATCCGGTCAGTTTTGACATCAAACGTATGACGGAAAATAATAAAAACAGCGTACAATAAGACTCACGGGTGGTTAAAGGCATCAACGAAAGAGTGCCAGTTGATAACATGTGGTTCGACATATTGCAAATGTTTCTTTAAATTTTCCCACTGCACATCCGTCATGTTGAAATCAATCGTTTCGTTTACAATACGTCTAAACTTCTCTTCGTTTATGGTTTTTCGCTCATCCCCGTTTTCACTGTTTGGGACAGAAAGCAAATTAAACTGAATTTGATAATTTTATTCAGAAGTAAAAATTTCATTACTTGGATAGGCAGGATAAGTAATTCATCCGAACAAAAATCTGCACTTTTAAAATGAAGGTGAAGAATGCTAATATAGTAGCTTTGACGATAACCATTACCGTTCTTTGTGGAACTTGCCATTAAACGGTACTTTTTTCAATGAAAACTTTAACTTTGGATGGAAAATTCTATTTCATATACAGATGGCATATAAGGCACTTACTGAGTGGATTTACACGAGCTTACCTTAACAAATTCCGGAATTTGATATAACTCCCGTGTAGAATTTTCACAAATTCTTCTTCTATTTCAGCCGGCGTCAAGTATTCAGTTTTGGTTTCGCCAAAAGTTATGGCCTTTCTGGAAGCGATTCGAAGTTAACTTTATACTTAGTGATTAGGCAAAACAGTTCAATTGCCATGATGTATTGAACAACGGTTCTCGTTATCCGTTATTCATGAACAGCAGTGTCTTAGTAATCTTACCTCGTTTTTCTCTTCGCACTCATCCACACTAACCTTAGCAGCGTTTCAATTAGGTTTTAGTTTTCTAGTTACGTTATACTGTTATCTAAAATGATCAACTAGTTATCAGCAGATGATATTTAATACTTTCTAGGATTCTCGTTAGCCTGTTGGACGTCCTAAATCAGATCTCATATTTTTCTCTCCTAGAAACTACTTGGCATAATATATTGGTTGTATAACATTCACTAAAACTCGCCTTTTCTGATCAGTTCAAGGTCATTTACCTGAATTTCAAATAAGTTTAGGAGTAATATTTTAGTGAATCTTATAAAGGTATAAAATCTTTTACCTCAAACTCACTTGGCAGCTAAATTTTTCATGACCTGTCTTGCTCGTGATCCTTTAGCTCGGTTCTGGTAGAAAGACAACAATCGCTTGTAAGGAACCAGTCCTGGGCGTATATTTGCATGTTCCTTTGCCTCGGAGCTCGTTTTCGGTGGCTTGTCTCGACCAATCCCCCATCCAGTAGCTTCAGAAGAACTGAGAATACCGCGCAAGAATGTGGTCAGACCCGAGGCATTCACTGGTAGACCATATTCCCTCAGAACACCTAAACAGTCGGTCTCGCGAACTCTGTTTTCGTGTTTCGGATCTTGTCTTTTAAAAGCCACTAACATTGACTGATAAGGATTCTCTAGCTGCAGAAAAGTTTATCGTTTTATTAGAAATGATGTGAGATATGACTGAAGTCATTTCAGTGCATGGAAAACACTCCAATTGTAGCAGACTCTCAGAGGAAGAAACAAGATTTCATATGACTACTTCGTGTTATCACAAAATACTCCTTAAAAGTGGATCATTAGACTACTTCTGTACTCACTAAAAGTGATTTCCCAGCGGTTTTTTGCCTCAATGTCGAAACCAATTTTAAGGTACAGCAATTCAACAAGAGTTTAGCGGTGGAATTATTACGCAACGTATACGAATCCCTATCATACTTCTGCATATATATAAGGCCAAAGTTGCACAGATATTTTCTTCTGACATCTCACGTTGAGAGTTTACAGGTATGGGTCGCTCAAAACTGTGATAATGTGGCGACGGATGGGCGTGTCATGGCTTCATCACATATGTTAAAGTAATGAAACAGTAACCTGATGGATAGTGTTTCGAACGGAAATGATCACTGAACGAAGGTGGACTCGGTAAAGACCTAAGGGAATGTGTTTGGGTGCTATTACACACTGCAATCATTAGTGAAGCTATTCAAAAATACTCCATCCAAAAGACACTGCGGATATCAAAAGAAAAGTCAAATAATTTCTAGAACGAGATGCGGAAAAGAAATTTGTATGCACATTACCTTATATCTTAGGCACATCATTACATCAAAAAATTTTGGATTGTGTTCTTCTAACATTTTGAGTCGTCTAGAATATCGGTCGCCGCAACCGAACAACGGGAAATTAGCACCCCCTGGTGCCTGAGGCCGCCAGTCACGTGGTTCCGTGAGAGGAAACGATACACCACCCGCAGAAGGCAGTTCGGTTGTCAACCTGTATTTTCCTGTGTTTTCATCGCCAACACTTGAATTGTTTAACTTAAATTGTAGCCACTTCTTCCCTTCCTGTTGATAAAATTAAACAGTGATAAAATCTTAATAACTGCAGGTGGTTTCAGGTAACTGGTGAAAACCTATATAAAACATTTACTACATATGTATTTGAGAAAACACAAGTTGGCGAACAAGCTCGTTTTCAGTGATTCGTACTCATGCCATTACATCACTATATATATCTTGACAAAATATTTTCACTATAGGAAGGATTGGATTAGTCATTAACACCACAAATCCCTTCCCCACCCATATTTGTAAATGACTAATCCAATCCTTCCTATAGTGAAAATATTTTGTCAAGATATATATAGTGATGTAATGGCATGAGTACGAATCACTGAAAACGAGCTTGTTCGCCAACTTGTGTTTTCTCAAATACATATGTAGTAAATGTTTTATATAGGTTTTCACCAGTTACCTGAAACCACCTGCAGTTATTAAGATTTTATCACTGTTTAATTTTATCAACAGGAAGGGAAGAAGTGGCTACAATTTAAGTTAAACAATTCAAGTGTTGGCGATGAAAACACAGGAAAATACAGGTTGACAACCGAACTGCCTTCTGCGGGTGGTGTATCGTTTCCTCTCACGGAACCACGTGACTGGCGGCCTCAGGCACCAGGGGGTGCTAATTTCCCGTTGTTCGGTTGCGGCGACCGATATTCTAGACGACTCAAAATGTTAGAAGAACACAATCCAAAATTTTTTGATGTAATGATGTGCCTAAGATATAAGGTAATGTGCATACAAATTTCTTTTCCGCATCTCGTTCTAGAAATTATTTGACTTTTCTTTTGATATCCGCAGTGTCTTTTGGATGGAGTATTTTTGAATAGCTTCACTAATGATTGCAGTGTGTAATAGCACCCAAA
>LUCM01007910.1:20886-67375 GCA_008360955.1 Fasciolopsis buskii
GAGATGAAAAGTCTGATTTGCTCTACCGACCTGCACTATCCGGGCCTAGTAAGGGATAACTCGACCAACAGCACTAACCTAGCATCTTACTATTCAGCTAACTTATCCACAACCATTTCAGCCACTTCGAAAAATCATACACAAAACACTACATACTCCGCAAAGCACATACGCACAACAAAAGTCGAACGGCAAACACTACTGGCACACAGTGGCACACACTGGCAACCACTGGCACATCACTGGCACCACTGGCACACTGTCGCTCGTGGACGATTCCGATGGTGTACGTCTAATTGGCCGTATGGAACTGTCGTTCGACATTGGTCAAATGCGAGTTGGTGGTTGTTTTCTTCTCATGCATACGACCGACGAGTGAGTTGGTATGAGTGTGCAACGTAGGGAAGTCTGGAAGGTGACGTGGGAGTTCGATCTTTAGGTTGGAAGATCAAGTTTCGATGGTGATGATTGTGGTGGTTGATGTTAGATATTTAGATATTAGATGTTTGATGTTTGACATGGTTGCTTTGATGTTGGTGATTGAATGTTTGGTGGTGATGGTGATGGTTGATGCTTGATGCGTTGATTGGTTGATGGTTGATTGGTTCGCATGTTTGGGCGTTTTGATGGTTTATTAGTGGTTGGTTTAGTTTGAGTTTTTTAGTGTGTATGATTAATGTGGATGTTGGAGGTTGGGAATTGGGATTGTTGGATGTAGGATTGGGATGTTGGATGTTGCGATGTAGAAGTTGGATGTTGGATGTCTGGATGTTGGATGTTGGTGGGGTGGTGGATGATGAAGAGGATGGGAGATTGGGGATGGCGGAGCCGGAGTTCGGGTAAGGGAGTGTGGGGAATCGGGAGTGGAGTGTGGAGTGATGTGACGGGGGTTGCCGGGCGGGAGCGAGGGATGAGGCAATGAGTGGATAGTGTGGTTGGTGGGTGGATGGGAACGTGATGCACGTGAGTGGTGGCGGAGTGGTGGGGTGTGTGGTGGTGGAGTGTGGTGGTGTGGTGTGGGGTGGGTGGTGTGAGTGGTGGGCGGGTGGTGTGGATGGTGATGTGGGTGAGTGTGTATAGAGTATAGAGTAGAGAGAGATGGGTTGGTTAATGGTGTGAATGGTAGTCTCGTGTTGGTTGGGTGGTTTGGGTTGTGGTGGTGTTGTTGTGTTTGTTGGTGGTGTGGTTTGGTGGTGTGGTGTATGTTTGGTGATGGGTGTGGTTTGGGTGTGTGGTGTGTGTGGTTTGCTGTTTGTTTTGTGTTTGGGTTTGTTTTTTGTTCTTGATCACAGAATGTTTGTTATTTGACTTATGTGCGTTAAGTGGATTGTTGTTTTTTATTGGGTGTGTATTTTGTGAATTTGATTTATGGTTGGTTATGATATGGTGAATGTAGGACGCCGAACAGGGCTCGAACCCTGACCCTCAGATTAAAAGTCTGATATCTCTACCGATGAGCATCCGGGCCTAGTTAGGCGTAACTCGACCAAGCACTACACCTAGCATTACTTTCACTAACTATCCCACACATCCAGCCACTTTCGAAATCATACACAAATCTCTTTTTTAATCTGAGGGTCCAGGGTTCGAGCCCCTGTTCGGGCGTCTGGATTTTACCATATCCATCCAAAACATAAATCAAATTCCTTGAAAATTACCACTGAGCACATTTAGAAAACACAAGTTGGCGAACAAGCTCGTTTTCAGTGATTCGTACTCATGCCATTACATCACTATATATATCTTGACAAAATATTTTCACTATAGGAAGGATTGGATTAGTCATTTACAAATATGGGTGGGGAAGGGATTAAATGACTAATCCAATCCTTCCTATAGTGAAAATATTTTGTCAAGATATATATAGTGATGTAATGGCATGAGTACGAATCACTGAAAACGAGCTTGTTCGCCAACTTGTGTTTTCTCAATGTGCTCAGTGGTAATTTTCAAGGAATATGTATTTGAGCTTGTGACTTTTCAGTGCAGTTACAGTTCAGCCAAGCGTAGGAAGTAACGATTCTATTTTCTTAAAATTACCTATTGTGTCTTTTCAATGTAATTTACTTTATGACCAAAGATGATCAGGGAATTCCTGCCTACCATGTTTTTGCTTCGTAGTGGTGAAAAAACCTAAGGGCCAAAGATCAGGTTAGCAACAGAACCTAGTGAACAGAAACTAACCGCAAAGTGAGGAAACATTCAAGGAGAGATAAATAAAATCCTTCTTACATTTGTTTTAGCGCGTAAGTAAACATACCGAGGGATTTTTGTAGCTGGTATTTACTAATAGTTATATCCTTTCGTAAATCCATTTAAATATAGTCCTCAATGCTTACACATCAAGCAAGAAATCGAGATTTTTGACGTAAGTCCAATAAAAATATGACATTTTTATAACTGCGCATTAAGTCAGCATAGGACCTTCTGGCTGCTTCTTCTGATTAGGCCTAAAAACAATTAATACTGCCAATCAAAGTGGACGATGGACATCTACGTGCAAAAGAGGCCCAGTTTTTCATAGTCGATATTTTTTTCCATCTGAACCTAAACCATGGCAAGCCACAACATTCGTCGTGCTATGTTGCCAACACACTGGAGCATTGTCCTGATGCTTTTAACCTTACCCCAGAAGATTCCTGTGATCTAATTAGTAGGTGGATTACTTCGTACTTTGGCATTACCCACTCGTATTTTCAGAAGGCAACGAATGGTGGCACAATGTAGCAAGATTTCACTGATTTACTGTCAAAGTGGATAACTCAATCATCCACTTGAAACTAAGTATACGCGCATCCTCATTTAAATCTCCGTAGCTATGGTCATACTATTTTTAAATCAATGAATGGTATTTGCAATTTGTCTTTGGTCTATCATTGTTGACTCTGAATTCAGTCAGATGCCTCGGTTTTGCACCGAATAAACTACTTCTTATTAGTGCTGCAATTAATTGTTAGAATTCTCTGGACTCATTCGTTTACGTTTGCTCTTCTTTTCTTTTCGCTCACTGTACTATCCTGAAGCTGACGGTTGCCAAACGGATAAGGCCATGGGGTGCGGACGTGAGGATCACGGATTCGAATCCTCCCACCGCCGGCCAACTTCATCATTTGGCAACCCTCCTTTGGTCACGGACCACTTCCTAAAAAATGATATACACTGTTGTGGCATCATTGGCGGAAGTAAAAGGCAGAAAACAGAAAAGGTGGATTTATAGTATTAACTATGTCAAGCCCAACTGCAAACTATTTCCTTGTTCTTCACTGTTCGTAAGTATTGATTCCACCCATTAAATTGTTGCCCCGACGAAAAGACGATTTTTGCATAAGGCGATCACTATGATATATAATGGTTATGTTATCCAAGTTATTAAATAAACGAATATCACGCGGACATCGATTTACTAGGTAGAAATAACCATCAGTTTGTTTCCAACTACATCCGGTACGAATGCCGCAACAGTACATTCATCTAGCGCCACTCTTTAGCAAAAGGGTTTTTCATAAATCATAAGCTTAGCACCGTGATCGTTCAGTTTTATTGTGGTTAGGATGACGTTAATATGCTATCCTCGCATGTTAACCTAAATCTGGTGCGCGAAAGAAACGGAAGCCAACATCACAAGGAAAGCTCTTATCTTCCATGAGTATGATTTTAGAGATTTAGTAATATCTGCCCAGACCCAAAAATCCTGTCGCAATGAAGAGAAGCTTACTTAAGAAGACATTAAATTTAAAAAGTACCTTTTAAAAGGGAAATGATAATTTTGATATATAGGTAGTCCTCTTTTCGCTTCAGCTGCCCACTGACAACTACTGAACCATACAAGTTCAGATATTATAAAGAGTTTAAACAGGACACTAAGTATTCTAAGTTAGTCAATCTTCCCAGTGGATAAATGTTCAGGATACGCGTCCATTTTTTTAAGTAGCAACTTTCCTAATATGACCATTATTCTTCCACCTGCGATCAAAACTTTATTAAATTTACTAGCATCAATTCAGTTTGAGAAATCCATGTGGCGTAAAGTTTGTGAAAAAATTTCACTTAGCCATCTGCATTATTACAAACTGCGTATGTGGAGCTGATTAAACTTCACCCAAATTTACGGTGCTTTGTCATAGTCTAAGATAAATTTTGACATTCACGTCCATTTCCTGCGTGGAAGTCAAAACTTCTCGCTGATTGAAAATCACTAATTTTTATACGCCTTCCGGCACATTAGACTGAAAGTTATTCATCACTCTTCCGCGTTAAAACATATATGTGTGCCATTAGTCATTTGGATTAGTTAAAAATATTTGATACTTGAATTAACGCAAGTTTAACAAGAGGTTAAATCAACATCTCGTGGTGCAAAGTAGGACGTACTAGTAGGCATGGATTGCGATTGAGTTTTGGTACACCTTTCATACATATCGCCTCCAGTGGGGTGACTGTTGGCCGAATATCAAGGGGCGTTCCGTCTTCTTTGAGACCAAGTATGCGACACAGCTGTTTTGTGGTGATTGATCCCACTTTAAATATATCCAGCTTACTTTAAGAGATAAACAAAAGGTACCATTAATTGTTTGCATAAGTAATTTCAAGTCACTTATATCGTCCATTCCCATATATATATATATATATATATATATATATATATATATATATATATATATATTTAACCGAAAAATATTTCGAGACAAGGAAAGATGCTTACTACGGAGATATGATCAAAGTTGCATAATCCGCCTATGATTCGGGCTTTCTTCGATATCGCTTTTTGCTGAATGGGTAAAATTAACACGTAACCTTTGGTATTTTCATTGAACGCTTTTAACACATTACTTAATCTTAGTGAATATCGGTAGCGGAGGAATTTTACGCTCAATAGTTTTAGGATTTTAATTGGATCAGCTCCAACAAAGGCGGACTAAGCACATTAAAAAGATTATTCACAAGCGACAGAGTTTAGTTCAACTTCTACAATCGTCAACCTTGCACCAAATTGGTGTTTCTGATTGTTACATTGCAGCACGGAGCAACAGTTAAATAAAAAATTAGGAGGCAGAACGACTACTGAGACGTGGAAACAATTTAAATAAAAGAATGCCACTGACTGCAGCATGTGTCAGCTGAATTCTACAAAAGTCGCTTGCAGGCCTAATTCGACTTACTCGGGACAATCTGTTGGTTAGGGGTTTTATACCATTGACGACTGTGGCCCATAGTCTAACTTTTGCGTACTTTGGCTAATGGAATATATCAATATAGCCAATCCCAAGCCGGCTTAAATCTAAGCACGATAAAAAAACATCACCAGAACCTCACATGCAATAAATACAGATAGAACCTAGTGCTGTTAAAAATCTATTTGAGTGGTGCCTCATGTTGTTCGTTTTAGAGAACTCTGTTCGTTGAGTTTAACGTTTAGATCTCAAAAAATCAACCATCGACGTAAAAGGCTGAAGGGTATAAAATACTTGGTTAGTAACTTCAGTGAAAGCAAAAAATGGTTGAATCGATGGCATCCCAGGATCAAGATTATCTCCATTCCAAATAAGCAGTTTGTTTTACTAGTTTCATACCATGCACTCATAGTAAACTAGCCTTTACCAGCACCACGTAAAAGACGACATAATTTTACTGTTTGGCTATTATCAAGCACTTCATGATCCGTGCGCTCGGATTGCAATTAGGATGACATTTAGGTATTCCTTGTGAAATCGATTTAGGCAATTACCTGAAGGCACACTCCAACTTCCATTTTGGTGGTCTGGGTTCTGTTTTATCAACGTCAGTTTTACTGCAACAGCTGGTGGATCGATGCGTGGGTGCGATAGCTGACTGATTTGATGTTTGCTTGTAATAATTCTCCGAGAAGCTGCTGAATTTTACTCACAACGGCTAAGAGTATGCAGTGTATGTCCAAACAGAGTTTCTGGTGCTCATCATCAAGAACGTCGTTGTTTTCATAATCTCTTTGAAGTAAAACATTTCGTCGCCCTTCAAATCAGTCATCTGGGGCAATTTTTACCTTCTAAACTGGTGAATTTAACAAAGTCTGCTAACCACAAAATTGGTTGGAAATCAAACCGTTTTTTAATATAGTAATATGGTCAATTTATGTTAACATGACAGAATTCGATTCAGATTTACAGAATCCTCCCAAGAAGATTAGATACTCCACTTACTTATACGGAATTAAAAGTGTGCTTACTCAGTCCAAAGTCTTCTGAAATTCTCCTCAGTTAGATTCAGTCGCATCAATTGCAGAGCCTTTCGTAGTTGTGGGCACAGAACATGGCCGTCTGGTTCAAAGCAACTTGGTGGAAGCAAGCGCTTTAAATCAAATTTGGGGTCACATGCAATTTCCTGCATCATGCGAAACGTTTGGGCGACTGATAAACAGCACTCTGCACCTAAACCTTCAAATACAACCGGAGGTTCTCTTGTCCCAAGCGGACGAGCAGTAAAGGCTTCTTCGAACTGACGGAATGTGACAAAACGTTCTTTGTCCAGCTCGTACCTAGAACCAAATACATGGTACCAAATAAAACGTCTATTAGAGTACAAACCGGTATAGTACGATGACTTTGGGATTATTTCAGCATTGAATTTGCTCATCAAGCACATAAATCAATAAACATCAGCAGTAAAAAACTTTTCACGCACTTTTAATGGAAATACATACATAATATCTATAAGTAAAATCAACCGTTTTGAAGTACAAATTGTGCTAATATTTTTGAAAGGGGTGGTCTTGGAATTCAAGTGAATATGAAAATCAGTTGAGTAAATGTCTAACAACAAAATTTAATAAGTTACGTCAATCTAAAGTCAAAAAGTATTTACTTTTAGTGAATAGAACAGATAAAAAAGCAAAAAGCTGACGCACTTGTTTGAGCTATCTGATTTTGTGAGCAAGACAATGAGTAGATTCACTCAAATGAAATCAAAACGTTTGCTGAAATTTGCAAAAATATTCCAAAACGGTCCTGTTTGGACCAAACAACCGAACAATAATGCTTTTCCTCCAAACTGAGGTTTGTGTGAACAGTTTTTTACCCAATCAAGCGATGACTTGGAAAGGGGCATTCATAACAAATCCACCACGAAATCCGTGTTATGGCCGCCAATCTGTTTTGTTTCCTTTGGTACTTATCCGTGATGTACATGCCTCGTGCCCCAATTTGGGTTCGAATCCAGCATGAGCAATTTGTGCAAAAATGTCCGTCACTAATTTACTTGGGACGGATTCTGCACATTTTTATCGCAAAAGCTGCATGATATAGCCTACTATTCGATAAACTGGGTGACGGTGTTTGACTCGTTGTTCGTAATTTTTCACTTTCACTGACAAAGTCAAGCACACCGCTTAGGGAATAAGCCAAAGTCTGTGGCAAAAATAGGTAGTTAACTGTAAGACAGTATGATCAGTGTTGATCATAATTCAATCACTGGAAGGTAATTTGGACAGACTAAAGTGTTCAACTTGCATTCGTTGGTCTTGGGTTTTAAAATCCAGGAGTAATTTAGTGCGTAAAAGTGCTTCTGGCTATAACTGATATGAATAAAACAGCTGCAGAGTTCTTTGATGATTTTCGATGGTGCTTTTACACGTAATAACCTACCGCCAGCATTCTACGGTTTTGGTTTATACTTCACAACACTACCTGTTTACAAAACAAGAAACCGCGTAAGACAAATTGCAGAGTAACACACTGAATGACTATGAGCAAAAGGACATATATTGAATGCAAGAACGCCATTAACAACGGCATTCAGCAACATCATCTAAGAATTCCAAAGACAACTTGAAAGGGGGCCGCGCAGTCCACAACTGCGCATTCTTGAGCCCATCCGCTGGGTTACGTCTACACGCGTCTTGCTCTTGTCATCAGCTGGCCGCCTCGACCCATCTTCCGTTCACCACCGCCCTCGGACGAAAGCGTACAACGACTGGAAGGCATCAAGTGGGTTAAGTTCCTGACACCAAGGGCCAAGTGTTCGAATTCAGGATTCGCCAATTACTTTGGTGGTGGAAGGCAACTCCCTGTCGCCCAGCTTGTTACCACATCTTACCTGATGGGATATTTACTTGCATGTTACTCAAAGTTTCGGGTTTCTCCAGACCCAGCGTACTGGGTCCTAGTGAACAGGTAGCATGCCCTCTCACTACACTCATGCATGGCATAAGTCAGAAAATAGTCGTTCTGTGATCATACGCAGAACACGTCCCAAGTGTCTATCTATTAACATTTTGTGCCCAGTACTTTAGGTCAAAACTCTGAATTATGAAAAAACTCCATTTGTCACCTTCTACTAATTCAACGAAGACTAAATCATCCATCCTTAATGATCTCCTTTCTGAGCCTTACAGTAAGAACAACCTCACTGCTGCCACGCAAAGCCGACCGCTTGACGACAACCGGATATCACTGCGACGATCCGGATGCCCCAAACTGGTAAATATAGACCCTGCTTTCTGTAAAGGCGAAGATAAATCATCCAATATACAAATACCCAATTCTTAAATCTATCGACCTCACCCAATTTTTCTGCAAAACCAAAGTTTGGCTTTGAGACAATCAAATTATGCTTCTAAGAGGACAACTGGTTAGTGAATCCTCGCGTACTTCTTGCGAGAAAGTAAGGAGAAGCAACAAATGTATACACATTTCATTATGCCAAGACATAAACTCGTACACAAAACTTTTCTTTTATTTTTACGTAATTTTAGTGTAATAATCAAACAAATAACTTTCTGAAATCCGCAAGTAAATGTTTTAATTTTGAATCCTCCTACCATCTCCCGTACCACCACTAGCCAGACTTCCAACACCTAACATAAATATTGATAATGTCGCCTACTCAATAGGCAAGACGAAGAGGTCACTGTGTTGTCACGATCACAGACAAAATTACCAAGAACACTAATGTTAGCATATCACTCTCCACGCATTTGATTTAGCTTGGAGAAGCAAACAGAATTCAGCGCCCACATCAAAACTCCAGTGACAAAACCAAAGAAAGTAAAGAATGAGAATGGTCATAATCAGGAAATATCTAGATATCTGGGATGCATGCTTCAGATGCGCAGTGAAAACAGTCCAAAGAAGATATTTTACGTTTGTATTCGTGCACTGTTGCCCCAAAGCCAGCAACTTCTAGCTCATCGTTCAGCGTTAAACGGCAAGGCAAGCCTCACTGACCGCTGCCTTTCCCCAGAGTTAAACGTTTATATAAAAAGTGAATATCCAGCGGAAACAGGGAGTGGACCTACACAGGCAGGAAAAGATAAGATGCTGCTGCAGGCAACAAACGAAACACAGTCTAACTGTACAAACCCACGTCTTTTCAATCATTCTGATTCGATAGAAAATGACAGCACGATCTCCACGGTTCACTGCCATATCCTTCAGTGTCTCCAGCCAGCAAGTGGACAAGTCTTTCGGACCCCAACCACGAAGGCGTGAGACACCTACTTTACCTAACTTCGCTGTGCAGTTTCTCATCCCACGTTGCCACGTCATCTGTTGGCCTCCACATGGCTTCTTCCATTCCTTAGGAGGAACACAAAATAGGGCACGGTAGACGAGTGTTCGTCATACGCAACACGTGACCCAACCAGCGTAGTCTACTAAGTTTCATACGCTGAAACAAGCTATTCTCAGAAGTGGCACCCAATACCAGATTCCTAACCTCAATATTACTCACCCGGTCACTCCATCCAATCCTAGCCATACTACATAAACATTGGTTGTCGAAAACATCCAACTTCATCTAATGTGACTTCTAGCTGGTGATGCAAGATTGGCGAATTTCAGTTCCTTGCAATAAATCTTACAATATAGTTGCATAAAATGATATTTGGAAATGGAATTCCAGAAAGATGGAAGCATTGCAATAGTTTTCATCTTTTTTCAAAGGCACCAAATCCAATATTTCTAAGTATGCTGTAGCAAGTTATCACATAATTTCTTGGTCAACGTTTCTCATGCTCATCCTGTTTAAAGTAGTAACGATCGGAGAAAACTAGCATCCTTGGGGAATATACGAGGAACACATGTTTACGACTGTTCGACGTTGTTTGTTATTAGAAACAAAGCAGAACGGCAAACTGGATGTTTTGGGCCAACAACCACTATTTTCGACCGGCAATGATATCCAAGAACCATGGAATTAGACCATTTACCAACAGTCATGGGAAATAAGCAAAATTAATGACGTAAAAGGCAATCTATCTGCAAATTAATCACTCATTCTTACGCAGACAGCAAACATTCTATCAATATGCCCGGCGGTTTTTATTGGGAATTTGTACTTCATATCTGTGGCAAATTTACTGAGTTCAGTTTTGTTTGGTCCCCTGGAACTTAGTGGCTAGAAGTCCATCTTATCATACTAGGAAACGCACATAACGTAATCTGGAATTTGCAAATAATTTAAAAACTACATAAACGGAGCATCATTTGCAGAAAGATTCAGAAAACTGAGTTAAATCACATTTCACTAGACCTATTAGTTTCCACTCTTACACAAATCCTCAACTTGCTTTGCCTGTGATACAGTCAGCTCCGCTCAGTTTGCACAACCATTAGCGGTGCACCAACTGGTTCTGGCATTTGCTTGCAGGACCATTTTAAAACAGAAAAAAGAACGATAAATATTGAATAATCGGCTGTAAAACAGTAAGTTGCAAAATTATGCGGAAGAGGGACCGTGTCAAATGCGTGAGCGTCACTGACTGCAACACCCAGCCATATCGCCTGTTGCCCCCAATTACCGCTTGGGGGGATCTCCTGGACCACAGATTCACAGTCTAACTAAATTTACACGAGTTAGTTCACTGGATAAAGCCTTTCATGCCACCCACTGGTCACCCTGGCCCATCTTCTAATCACTGCCTACCTAGAAGAATGGCGTTCAACGAGGCAGACATTTTGTAGGCATTCATAAAGCATAGCACGTCAAACTTAACCTATCGTAATTTAGTACTTGTTTTAAATATTGGTCCAAAATAATTATTGCCCCAAGCCAAAACTCGCGCCATATTTAATCAATGTTAAGAAGACAACGATGTTTAAACATTGAAGATCTTGGGACGCCTTCTGTGCTTAACAAACATGTTTCTGTGTCGTGAGGCAATATCGTTCTCTAATGCTGTGTATGCCTAACCTTTGGTTGATAACCAGGTGTTACCCCAAAGATACAGATGCCGCAAACTAGCAAAACCAAACTGGGCCTTCGGTATACGCAAATACACTTCATCTAATGTGACCACCCGGCGAGATACAACTAATCAAGTAACCAAATCTAACCACTTCATCTAATTGCTCCCCTGGAAGAACAAGGTTCGGCTTTGAGCCAATCCAGTTCTCTACCAGCGCTTTACATTTTAGTAGTACAAAACGCACACCAATATACCTATACTATTAAGGCAATGGGGGGAAAACCTGTAACTGACATTTTTCTTCAGCCAGTGTCACAATGCTGTCCGCATAATCCAAGCCGGACAATGTCCTGTTGGAGCATACATCAATTCCACTATTCTCAAACAAGCATAGGGCTCACAAAACTGAAGACAAAAGACGAAAGAGGCCAACTATGAGAAACGCCAATTTTCGTGGGGTACTCGGAAGAGACATAATCGTAACCCAGCTTTGGATGTCCACAAACTGAGATTCGGTAAGTGAAATGAATTTCTCTGACACTATTTAGTGAAAGTCAGCGGTAAAGGAACACGCGATTGACTGAGTCAAACATCGTTTTCAGATCTAATAAGACAGATATATAGGTTCTATCAAACAGTTGGTCAGTGCAACCACGACTGAGAAGTGAACCCGTTTGATTTCCAAGCATATACCTTTCGCAAATAATAAAAGGTCTGATCAGGATAATATCTGCAACCAGACTGGATGAAGTGCTCACCAAACCAATTTTCACATGAGAAGCAATCACTCTTCATGCAAATCGGCACAATCAACGACTCACACCGCTCCCTAGAAATGAATTCTCCTGTCTAGATTCATCCCAGGAGTTGTGTTAACCCTGCTGCTATTATTCTGCCACCAACCTTGAAAAAGGTAAAGGCAACCAATCTGGTCCAGCTGAATTATGCCTTTGAAGGATACATATCTGCCTGATTACCTCCATTTGGGACCAGTAACTATAGCATTGGTTTGATTGTGGACACAAGTGGGCCAATTAAACTGCTCCGTAACTTATGCTACCCAATCTTCCAGTCGGAAGTCTTGAGAACAAGTCAGTATACCGTCGGATTATCTAACTAATTGGCCTACGCTCGGCTGCTGTGGACCAGCATTTCCAGCCATCTGGCAAAGGTCACGACTATTTCAGATAACTGCAGGATTTTCCCCTAACCACCAATATCTCAGGCTCCTGGTCAGCTGATGCTCAAAAGGTTTACGCCTCTCATCGCATGCTGCTTCCGGAGGGGACAGATCTGCAAGTTTCCAACAGGGTAGCTGAAGTCAAGGATATTCATCGTTCTTGAGGTTTACATGACCTACACTGTTATGCAGCATTTGACGGCCGTGACAGGATAACTAAAGATGCAGGCTAAAAAACTGACTGTTTTTCACACTTTAACAAACTTAATATAAAACACAGTATAATAGTGAACCGCTTGGTCAAATGCATACTATAATGAGGGAGATGTGATGGACATTCACGCAAGAACCAGCTTATTGATCCTGTTTTGAAGATGGAAACACAGTAAGCTGCCGGGTCCATATAAAGTGAGAGGGCGTTCCACAGCCTAATATCCGAGGGATGAGTGATAACAAAACAAGTGCGAAATCTGGCACCAGAAACTTCAACAGAGGGACGAAACTTTATAAAGATGAGAGAAGTCATCTCTACCTGTTCTATCGGTTTCATCTAAATCAGGCTATATAATGTATAAACGGTGACTGTTGTAAATAACGACAAAGTTTCTTTTACAACGAACGCTGACGTTGAACAATTTCCAGAACAACTGTCAATCCCGAATTGGTTGCCTGTCTGACAGGCTTTCCGGAGGGCTAAGTAACAACAAAATAAGTGCTTCCCTTTCACTTCAAACATAACAGATATGCTTTGTTTTGGAATATCCTTCTTGGGGCCCGAAAGACTGTTGTTTTGGTAGGTCTCCCTGGGACTACTTGATAATCGCTTATCAAGAAAGCACAAACTAAATTATTCTGGTATAATAAATATCAATAAATATATCAAAAGACAAAATTTAACACAGTGACGTTAACGCCTCGCGCTGGCATATCGGGAACCTTTAGCAGTCTCCTGGTCAATCAGACGTTTCCAAAAAATTACACAAAAATTTACTGCACCAAATTCTTTGGTGAGTTTGCAGCAACCGCAAAATGACTGTGCCCGACTTCGAAAAACAATTTGCTGTAACAATTAATTAGGTGTTTAAATCAGTGCAATCTAGTACTACGCAAATATTTTAAAGTCGGGTTCCGCCAAATAATATTCTTCACTTTGACCGCTGTTTACCTTTCCCTTAGCTTACATCAGCACCAGTATCGTTCAGGATCTCAGACGAAATGACTAGTGTCAGTCTTTATTATAAATGTCATTTACTTAAATATTGACTCCCCCGATTTGTGAAAAGTTAAAATCAATGGTTTTAGATTGCGTTTAGTAATAAGGTTGCAACTACAAACATTTGCAAACGTGCGTAATAAGCCTGCAGTTAAGTGGTTTTCAATAAGCTGAAAACGAGTACTCTGAAACAAAGCTGTGTTACAAAAGGGGTAAAGACCCCCGCCTTTATCCTTTTTTGCATCCATGGACAGCAGTGATTTGATGAACAACAACGCTGATCCAGGTGACACATCAAAACCAGCAATGGGATCTCTCTGTTCTCCAAGGCAATAAAAAATGAAGGACTCCATGGTTTCAAACATAAAATTGGTCATCACAAAGAGTAACCAGAAGATTGGTGACACAAGCAATAAACTTGCTTAGATAAAGAAGCAGAAAATATACTCGCCGCAAGAACGCTGCTGCATACACCTTCCTCATTCTGACTGGTTGTAAAAAAGAGGGCCAGAACCGTAGTCAACCGGCTGACACAGACTATTGTTGGGTGCCCGCTTTGGCTTGATAACAGATACACGACCGCGGTGGCGGTCGTTGTTGTTTTTGATGGATTTGGATGCGGACAACAAGGTAATAAAATATATGCATGTTGTTCTTAGCATCGAAAACGCGGCCAAGTCGACAGTGAAGTAATTAGCATGCGCTACGGAGACGAAGTCCTCAACCATCCGCAAACAAATTTCCGATCTTACTCAGCGAAAACTAGCTGATACTTCAGCAATCGAGCAAATGCTAGCAAACTCGCGACGTGAAAATGAAAATTTACTTAATTTCTATAAACATTGTAACTGTAATTGTATTTATATTTCATATTTAACAAGCTTTTGCAACCACAGATAGTCGTATCTGGGATGCTACAAACGTCCCCGTTGTTCGGCTTTGCGTTAGTGACTAACTGCGCAGAAGAATATTAACATCCCTCCAGTTAATATACTGAGTTTCCAATTTCGCAATACACGTAAGAGGTTTTGCACCTACCTTTGAATAAAAAACCCCAAACAAGGTTATTATAATAATTAACAACTTTAAAATATTTGGAGACGTACGGTACTCATGGGGATGGCACGTGCCGACTGGTAACTAGCAAACAAATGGGAAATCTCACCTTTCAATCAAGCGATAGAATAAATCTATTGTCAGATTTGGACAAACCGTTGCAAATATCTTTAGCAGTACACCTCTAGTTTGTGGCAAAGATGAAAAAACACCTCCTTTACTTCGAAACGGCATTTATGTTGTTTATTCCATTGATTTCGAACAGCCTTTTAATGGCATGGCGTTTCTTAGCCAGTTCGGTTCGAATAATGAGATCAACCTGACGATGATAGATTTTACGGTACACTCACTTCGTCTAACGAAAGTCTATTTGATCTTTTCAAATGTTTGCATTTGGCGTTTTGAATAAAGTCTGGGATTTCTGTCGTGTATAAGTATATGACCCATAAAATTTTAAACCGGATTACCGTTTGAATTCAACGGAAGATTGTAGTAATATGTATCATCGTCATGTACTCTATATGACATAAGTCCCTCCGGATCCTTCCTGGATTTTATGTGATTCCGGAGATCAATCGCCTGGCTACATTTTGTTAATGGGTGATGCTCGACAACTCCTCTGAGTATCTCTTTCTTTCTTTCATTTTCTTTTGTTAGATAAACTCTGTTAATAGGGTAATCTCTAATTCTGATGTCGCCTGTATCTTCTGTAAACCCACTTCAGCGCATGTGTACACCTCATTGCCTACCACGACAACTGATAGTATTTTTGAAACGGAACAGCCGAGTGCAGCCAAACAAAATGTTCCAGCCAGATCACAGGACTTCAAAGCTAGATACTTGATCGTCCAGCTTCTAGCACCCATTTTTCTTCTGATGACGCTTCGACAACAGGACGATGGAAAACCCTCTCTTGTCCCTACAAGGGAGGAAACAATTAATAAAATGCTTTCCTTTCGACCATTTCCTCGGCCCCATAAGTCACACATTGTCCTCTCCAAACACAGCTAGCCATTCATTGTCCAGTCGTCCTTTGGATGCGCCCGCTGATCCCATCTCGACCGCATCCTCCAGCCATTCATCCGGTGATTACGTTCTCCAGCACAATTGTTTTCCCGTTACCCCTTAGTGTATCGTTAACCCTTATCAGGAACTCGGTTCCCCGTTGGCCCCGTAAGCTCTCAGTTTAATTTCACAGGAAACTACTGATCCAAACGGTCAACTGAGAACCGAGATTTGTGCTTGTGTCCCATTAATTCATAAAATCATATCGGCATTCTCTTCAATGCTTCTGCTTTTTCAGCACGCTAAATCTAGCCCTATGATGCCTGGACCAAGTGGCGCATCATTTTACCCAGTGATGTCCGAATGAATCGAATCCTTTAGAAATTTCTACTACTGGCATAAACTGATTGCACATCCCGACCATTTTATTACAGAAAATGTTTCCAAGCAGGTTTAACCTACAAACGGCGCGTAATAACGATTGTCTGGACGGGAATTTCGCATAGCTTTCGCTCGCCCCTATCCGCTCTCACAACTGTTGCGCTGCCCTTGGTAGGCCCTGTAAGACTGCAAACCGAAAACCCAGAAACTCCTTCAAAACGAGGAAATGACAGTAGGGAGTCGTAGGAAGTTGAGTATATTTGAGAGGAACCAGCCAGTGGAGCGAGCTTAAGAAACCTACGTCAACTTTTGATTAAACACGCTACCCGGAGAATCTATTTCATGTGCTACCACAGATCTCCAATAAAGTTTCAGCATTGCCTGGAGTTCTATCTTCGGTGGCCTGGCTGAATTGTCAGTATGGTTTACACACGAAGCATGCAGTCAAGCAGAATACCAGTACATTGCTTTTGGAGACAATGATTAAGGCTTGAGCTTCCGAGGCCCTTAGTCGGGTAGCAAAAAGAATGGGACTAGATTCCCCTTTCAGTGAGCAATCATACTGAAAAAGAGAGCTGATTTTGAACGGCATAACAACCTGCTAGCAAGAGAGAAATAACGAACACAAAATATGGCCCCGCCTTAATTGATGACTCACGAATACTACTCAGAAGTAGAGCGTGGTCAGTTGTTTATAGATTTACGCGGGACGGTCTTGGCTGGTAGATGAAGCAACCAATCACAGGAAAATGTTCGGGGAATCATTCTTCCTCTGCGCAAAAATCTGCAGCCGTATAATATTTAAAATACTGTCAGTTTCAAAAACGACGCGTGAGTAATATGTTTCTGCCGAAAAATAACAACAAAATTTAATTCTACGACTCCAAAGCACTTGGTCGTCTACTATTTTTGGCAGCACCTGATCATGTGTCCCAAAACAATCTCTTTAGAATTTTTAAAGGGATACACGGGCTTCTCACAGGTATATAATTTTTAACCTATTTATACGGACCCCCCTTTTGGATGTCAAGCAATTCAGGTTCGATTGTGTACTTTTCTGGCTCGTGGGGACCCAAAGAATACGTTGAATCGGGCCACTATGTATGTTGGCCGAAGTTTTTAGGTTAGCAGGGAGAATCCTGTGCGATCACTAGCGGTTTTTAGATTAATCTAGTTCAGGACCTGTTGCGAGTCCTCAACTCTCAGGTTCAGTTGAGTGATCCTAGTCGTAGTGAACGGGAAGAGTTGTGCTTCCAAATGTCTTGTCGTGTTGCATGGAGGAGCGGGGCGGGCTTCGCCATTTCCCCCCTCTCAACTTCGATTCACCTTTGGCACACTATGCCCATAAATGCAAATAATGTGGTGGTTTCCCCATTTTCAAATTTATCCGCGCACAATGCGGCATTGTGGTGTAGATTATAGTTAAATCATTTGAAGAACGGAGATTGGGTGCAACCAGCACTCAGACTCGGAGGTGTGCATGCAGGTGATTGGTGCATTCCCAAGTAGGATGAAACACCGGTATGAGCCAGCTGAGTAGCCAGTGATAATTGCCATTTGAGAAGCAGTCTCTTGAGTATAGCTTATTGCTTATAAATCTTACTATCATTACATCATTATATATATCTTGACAAAAATTTTTTCGCTATAGGAAGGATTGGATTATGGGGAAAGGATTTGTGGTGTCGCATACATAACTTAAATACACAAGAACGTGTTGTGTCAGTTGTTTCATTGTCTAGGGTGTGTATTGGAACGAGGGGTGGGCCAAGGGAGTTGAAACGCAACCACAAATTGCTTTTGAGAACAAAGTGGAGGATTGTGAAGACGGATTGCGACAGCTTCCGCAGTTCTCAAGAGGCGGCACTTAAACAACCTGGATTGTTGACCTCTGACCCCATACAGAGTCCAAAAATCTTGCGTCACATTCACAGTGTGGTTAGTCTGTGCTAGATGTGAAACGACTGCGCTATTAAGTGACTTAATTGTTCCAGTGCCTAACCATGCCGGATGGTGCTCACGGATGCGTTCAGACAAGCGCCTGGTCGTGCGGCCGATGTAAACTGTCCCACAGGAACATGTGAGTGAATAGATACAAAACGAGGCTGCAGAATCAGGGACTTTGTCTTTCAACCGTAACGACACTATGGGGTGGGATTTGAAGGAGATTCGAACCTTGGCTGCGTAGAATGTCTTATTGATAGCGCTAGTCGGTCTTCGTCGTGCTATCTCTGCTAGCGTGTCACCTTTGAATGGCAGATATATGTATACTGGCTTTCTCTCCCTTCTAGGAACTTCCTGTTCTGTCTCCAACATCTTGTCCATTGACCTAATTGGGAAACCATTTTCAGTGAATACTCTTCTGACCGTCTGAAGTTCAGCCTCAAGAGTATCTTCTTTGCATATTCTTTTTGTCTTGGCAGTGGGACATCTAATTGGGTTCCTCTTCACATTAAGAGGTACAAAGCTGTGGAAGTTGATGTATTGCCCATTCCATGTGGCTTTCCTGTGTACTGATGGCCGAATTGAGCCGTCTTCTCGACGACTTAAACGTGCATCTAAGAAAGCTATTCCACTGTTCAGCTCCATCTCTGTTGTGAATTCCAAATTTGCGTGAGCCGAGTTGAACACGTTCAACAGTTGTTTAGCTCTCGTCGAGGGCTTGAATACACAGATGTCATCACCATAACATTTGGGTGAGTAGAGCGATTGTATTGACGATTCGAGTGGTCCACGTCCCAGCTTTGCCATGAAAATTTCAGCTAGTAGCGAACCGAGTGGGGATCCCGTTGCTACACCGTCCTTTTGACGGTAAATTTGATTATCGAATTAAAATTGGACGTTGTAGGTACAAAAGAACACTTGTTGTTTCAAGTCTTCTATCTGCAATGGCATGAGTACGAATCACTGAAACCGAGCTCGTTCGCCAGCTTGTGTTTTCTCAATGTGCTCAGTGGTAATTTTCAAAGAAATCTTGCCACCCTCAAGAACAGACGGGATTGACAAAGCGCAAAGAAAATAAGCAGTCCAGCAGGCCTATGCAATGCGACATTTGTTGTCCGGGCTTGATGTTAACTCAGAGAAAATAGGCAAAAAGGGAAATTTCCACGGGTAAACTGGACTTTCTGATGTGTTGCATTCATGCTGGTCCATCGAGGCTATCGGTGTAAATGTGATAGACACATATTTGTAGTAGGTAATCAAAAAGATAACGCTGCGGTATCTAAGGCGCAGAGCGCAACACTGAGTAATTAGTCATACCTTCAAAAATCTGCCCTTCTCCGTGTGTTTGAACCTCTGAGATGTCACACCCGCTTACATGAATCGTGCTGCGTATACCTAGTTCTGACCTCAAACTTTGACCGGGATGCCCTGCGGATTAGGGCTACCGATGTCAATGGACAATTTTTTGCAAGGTTCTGGGTATTTCACGAAAAGGGAATTTGACCTTAGCTTGTCACTCGCGGAATCTCTAATAAGTGAAGTATGTACCAAAGAAAATGGGTATCTGAGAAACACGTTTTGCGGAGACGGTAAACTAATTACTGGTACAAAAGTCCGAGCGAAATGCATAAGCCAAGACTAAAAATCTTGAACTGTTACGGGTTTAGATGACCTGGGAGGAAGCGATATTTACACAACAGCGACGATGGTTTGCCAACGGGTTTCTTGGCAAATGGATAGTGGGTGCTCTTAATAAACAGTAGATCCGCTTTGCTAGAGTGGAAAAGACCCTTTAGCACCACTCTAAAAACGGTGCGACACTGGATACGTATGCTACCAGAGTGCCTTCAGGTAGCATCAATAAGGTCAACTAACGACCTGAGGACGCTTCTAGCCTTAGTAGCCTGAAAGGGTGCATTTTCGAAACACGTGATCTTGTATGAATAATTAACTTCTAGGTCACATACAGATGTGTCTAATGGCAACTTGATTTGACCTTATGACACACTCCAGGACTTGTTAGTTGAAAGTCCTGTAGCAGGTTTTATCGTAGGGAACTCCATCAGTTTAAAGAAATGCCAAACGTTGATTCGCCTTAATTTCTGATTTATGCTAGAAAGCTTCGAATTTCGTTGTCGACTTTGGAAATTTTACGCCGTCTTAATAGAATCAGCGAACTGAAACTGGACGGCAAACTGCAAAAAAAATATCGTCGGTGCAATGCAGGAATAGGAGCCGGACACGCTCCCGTGCTGAGGTCAATGGTCGCGGCGACAAAATGCAGGAGCTCACAACCTATAGGATCTCTCTGGGTTGGACTGGAAGGATAGAACTTTTATGGACGGCAGACGAAAACCCAGGAGATTGCAGCTATTGGTCAATAGTTTGAAAAGAGCAACGTCGTCGAACGCTTTGATCATATCAAGATACTTACGAATAAGTGATTCTATGGCTTGGGCTGCATTGATAATGGAAGTGAAAGTTAAACTCTCAGGCTTCTGGTAAGCGTGTCTCTAGGATATTGTGATGTCCGGTAAGAAAAGAACCTGTGATAAAATTGTTGCCTCATGTGCTGGCTGATGTCGGTTAAGCAAACTTAGTTCATTCGGCAGTAGTCAGAGTCGTAGTGCACGGATTCGTTTTTTTAATGCAAAAATGGCCGGTGTCATCCGCCGAGAAGAAAATAAAGCAGAATTGATTGAAATTTGATTGAGGTGTTCACAAGAGTATCACCACCCTTATAAAGGCCAGCAGATGGGATAACATTTTGGCCAGGTCCTCACGAGGGCCTCGTATTTACAGGCATACAGACTAATTCAGAAAACTCAAATCGATACCAGAAACCACGTACTCAATGGAATGAGATAGAGTTGTCCAGTCAAAAGATGATTCCATGGTCAAAGCCTTTAAGGAGACTGGATTTTCTGCATCCGCAACTGTGCTGTGAAAACAGACTTGCTTGTCACTGTCTGTTTTTAGGCAGGGACGGTGAATTTATGCTTCCTGCTTCCAAGTGGCCGAGCAGGTTTACTAGTTCCGTTGGGGCTATTTTGGATTGGACGCTCTTGTTTTTAACGCGTACCCTAATCTACGGCTTGTGGATGGTAATAGGTAATGAAGTTGTATGATCATGGAAATCACTGGCTTTGTTCCAAGGAAGTTGCATTTTCGGATATTTATTTTGGAAAAGATCGATGGCGAACTATTTTTAGTGCTGCCCCTTGGCTCTAGAGTTACCAATCAATGTCAGTCAAGCAGTTCTAGAACGGTTTATTTGTTGTTCATCGTTGGTTGCGATCCAAGAGAGATCCTACTCAGGCCAACGATCTAACAGACTATCCCAGTTGAACTGAGAATATGGGATTTGTTTGGACTTACCTTCAAAGAGGGCAACTGAAAAAATGCAAGTAACCGTTCCACAATCGTCTCTGGGTATGCGGAAACGTGTGCTGGATATTGTATCAGGGAGAAGGAGAGCAGAATCGGAATCAAAAATATTACTGTTAGTTGTCGGTGATGTCACCCGTTGTATCCAGCGTCCTGTGTTGGTAAAATGAAGAAAACTGGGAGGGGCATCTAACACTGTACTCATTAAAGTCACCAGACATTGATGTGGAGTAGGGAGGCCGTTGAACTAAATGGTTGAAAGCATCGGCATTACGTACTGCGAGGCAAATGTGCTGTTTGGTAGGCAAAGGATCCCAAGGAGAGAGCTAAAAAGAACAGTGGCAGAAACGCCTAAATGTTGTTATCGAGAGATTCGGTAACATACAGGGCTGTAGAACGCTTCGATTTCACATACAATAATTCGGTTGCATCCAGTGTTCTCCCTCTGACCAGTGCGCTGCCAGTAGAGGTTCCTCCCGACGAGCCAAATCTTGAGCGTACTGCCATGGTTTCAAATAGCCTGCCCTATCCCTGCGATAGACTCCATCAGTCCGCATCTCCCGCCATCCCGTGGCTGGTACCCACTGCCGGGACCTACTTACAGGCGGTGGTTACACAACGGCCCCCATAAATTACACCCTAAACTCTTCGGAAAATCAGTCTCTTCTGTGATTACGCCACTCAACTTCCCGTCCAAGCTCTTCGCCCCACAAATTTGTTACTAGTCCATCTGAGAATAAATCCGCCGATGAACATGACACCCCACCTTCATGTACATCCGCTTCAGAGGCGGTAACTCTAGGATTTCATCTTTGTTGGTCGCAACCGGTACCGGTGCATCTGGCTGAAACAATACCCCCTTTGCCAGTCCAGCCATCCTGCAAACGTGTTTGTCTAAATCTACCAACTGTGGTACCCCAGGCTAGGAGCGCTGCGAGTGTTACCACGCATGTGCTTGCCATTTCACCAGCGATCTCTCATGCCGAACACCTCAGCCGCCTGGTATAAACCTCATCCCCGGTAGGCCTTCAAGCATTTCCCGAAACCTCTGTGAAACAGCAGAACGATGCCCAGCCTAAATCAGTTGAAACCCGTAAGAAGTGCGCACCATTCAGCTGTCCAATTAACCACACAACTCCGCAGGTCAGTAGACACCTTGCTAATCCAGCAGACCAACCTGCCTCTACACCTCGACTGCCGGGCACCTTCAGCCAACTCAATTCGAGTAAGCCATCCCGGCATGAGCACCGCCACGTCGGAGGGCGAACAAACGCACGGCGGCCAACTAACCGAAGCCTAAAATTGCGAGGTGGTTGGCCCACTGTACTCACGTCCCTAAGCTCGTTCTATAACAGTTGCTACCTTCCAGTACGATACCAATGCCTCTAAATATTCAGAGCCCGCAGCTTATCCCACGGCTTCGATGCACTTATTAGGAAGCCCTACGTAGATGCACTCCCGCTACTCCAATGCCCTTTTTCGTCTCCTGTATTTCGAAATCTTCACCCTACATACCAATATCCTCACATGTTTGCACGATTTACCCCTGGCTCCCCCCAGGCTACCTGGAAAACTCTAAATAACTGTATTTTGCCCGTTGATCCACAACCTATTATGAGACAATTTTCTTAACCCACTGTTCTCCAGCGCTTACTTCAACTGCACCAACCAACAAACACTGCTCTCCTGACTCCTGCGAATTACAAAAGTAACGCCTATCCCCAAAAATTCATGCGCGTACCTGCTAACTGGCTCTTCTCCGGCATTTTTGAAAACCCCCTCCACATCATCCAGGCAGATTGCCAGTTGAGCCGTGACAAGGTAACCAATCGATCACCCAACGCTGTCCCACTGCCACTGACACCATAACCCCAAAACCGGCACCGCAACAAAACCCGCTCTTTAGTTCCGGAGCTTTTTGCATCAGCGTATTATTTCAATGAAACATTCAACGTAGAAGACCACTGGCCGGTCAGCATAATTAAGTTCACGGAATTTACTCCCTTAACACAGCAATGCACTATCCAACACCCTGATATATCCTTCAATTATTTGACTCCCACCAAATCCACCTCTTGGATTCCAAGTGGACATAATAGTCCCGGTGAATTTTTCTTACTCCTACTAAACTCCCGCTCACTAAGTCACGAAGTGAGGGAGCTAGGACTGTTAGCAGCTAAAAATGTGTGGTATTATCCTGATAACGGCGACTTGGTTATGAGACTGCAGCTCCACCTCGTCATTTTCGGCAGCGGGTTGCAGATATTCCGAACCAACAGACCAAATTTTAGAGGTGGTTGCCTAGCCTACGCAAAGCAGTCACACAGCTTCTATTCTGCATCAGCCAGTGCTTGAGTCTATCCCTAACACCCTTTGGCTTCACATGCAAACACCCGAGCTCTCAATCCACAAAGAATAAATAAACCAACCACTTGCCTCGAATAATTTGAACATCTCCCGTCTCACCCAAGCCATCCTTTAGCTTAACGGTTTCCCTCCAGCAGTAAGATAATTGCAGTTGACTTCAACGCCCCTAAAATTTGTTGGCCCTCTTTATCTGCTCCACCTGCCTTACTCAACTTTGTTTCTGAAACGCACGCTGAAGGACGGACTTAGCATGTGACTACATCCACAAGGTTCCTCAATATATTAGACCTAGTTTTTTTCGCATAGCACTCCCAATGTTAAGGTTTCAGTGCTAAAACCCTTCCCTGGGAGTGACCACAAGATGGTCACCTGTAGCTTCCCTCCCCTCAACAAACCTTCCTCACCTATGTGTACCCACCATGCTGCCTCTTCCTATAGGTCGACTCGTTGGGACGAAATCCCTGACGCTCTGCAAACCCTCGATTGGTCCAGCTTCTTTTTATCGCCGGACCCGCAGAGTGCGGCAGACAAACTTTACACAGAATGCTTTTACTATTAATCGCCTGCCCACTTCGATCACTCAAATTAAGCCCAGGAAGTTCGGTAAGGTTTGTCAGCCCCAAATGAAACTTTTGAAGATTCAGAAAATCTTCAATAAAATGGGAGAATTCCCGCTTTTAGTGCAAGCTAACCGCTTGCGACAACAATATCTTGTATAGTCCGAACTAAGGTTGAAAGGGCAGGAAATATCACCTACTGGGTCGCCTAAGTCGATTCGGTAGACTTCCTACATTTTCAACGCTCGCTCCTAGCCCAAATCGTCGGCCATTTCGAACTTTATCATATTCAACTGTCGACGCATAGTTTTCCCCGTGGGCACCACAAAAGCATTCAATGCATACTTCCCTTTTACTCCCATTAGTGACAATCTGCCACAGTCTGAAACCCACGCCATACTGGCTTCAGTCAGATCATCCCCCACGGATCGGGCACCGATGTCATCCCAAATCCTACTTCACAGCACTGGTCCAGATCTTCCTCTGTTCCTTCTAAATCCGTTCCCGCTCTCCATGTCTGGCCCTATTTAATAGTCAAAATGAAAGACCATCATTATTGTTCCACGCCACTGAGAAGGTTCCATCCCTGACCCTGAAAAACTTTTCCCTAATAACCGCAACCCATTTCTATCCAGCCTTATGGAAAATGTTAATGGACAGCTGGTTACGTCCCTTCCAACTCGCAACCATGTCAACACATTCCCACAGGGCATCCAGAGGGGCCAATCTTGCTTCAATTGTCAGTTTGTCTTTATGAACCTAGTCACCCAGAGGGCTGAATCCCACCGGTTGATGCTCGCAATCTTTTTTGAGCTGTCAAAAGCGTTCGGACACGTTTCTCATTCCCGACCCTTGGCCAAAATGAGAACATATGGAATAATAAATCAACTTTGCCTTGGTTATCGTTCTACCTTTCTGATCGCATTCAGGTTGTCACTATTAGAGGCTGTTTTCCTCAGCCTTTCGGTATTACCAGTGGGGCAAATCAAAGTAGCGTTCTTGGTCTTCTACTATTTCTGCTATAAATAAAGATATCTTTGAAGATGTTTGTCACGGCACATTGGTCCCATTCGCCCATGACATTGAAATAGTCTACTCCTTTGAAACTGGTTCATTTAACCCCTCGCTTGCACTTATCAGTGTAGACCTAAATTCTCTTGATAAGTGATGTTGTAGGTGGCTTAAGAAGTTCCCTGCTATGCTCCCGAGAGCTTCCTCTCCATAAACGGCATGCCCATTTCTGCATCACACGGTCAAGGACTTAGAGCTGCAATTAACTTGTTCTTTCAAATTTTCTGAACAGTCCCACTACCAAACCGCCGTATCAAAAAAACCGCTGCGATGATCTTGAGGACATTCCGCACTCAACATTGCAGGCTGATCATGTGAGCTCCACTCTATGCCTCACCTGGAATATTGCCCCATTACCTTTCGCATATGAGTAAAGTTGATCGAATTTCAACCCAAAATGTGCAGAACGCTTTCACTATAAATCTCCCAGGTCCTTCACCTAGCCTAAACCATAAGGCCGGATGTGCGCTGTTTAATCATGAACCACTCTGGCTTCGTCCAGTCAGAATAAACTTTGCATTACTCTTTATTCTATGCCATAGTAGTGCCCATTCTGCTACAAACGTCAAAAATGACACCCGTAGTCCCCTGTATCTACTTCGTTTTAGATACTATACACAGAATATACCCCTGAGGAGAGTATCCAACAAGGCAAAATTATTTACGGTTGCTCACTGTGAACCGTGGAAAACCTTCTAGTTCCGTGCGAACGTGTCCAAATTTGGCCCAGTTCAAAGCCCAGTTACCGGTTGTATTGCGTTTATTTAAACTTACACAAGCTGACGTTGGACTAAATGAGGCCTTTGACCATGAGTTAATATTCTGGTTCATGACCCATTGTTCACTGAGATCACCATCTGAAATCCTTGGAATTCAGCTTCACCTCTTGTTACTTCACCTCCCCGCATGTCCGAATAAATGCATTTCTTACCTCTACCTTACCTGTGATGAATATACCCCCTTTATCGTTGGCAAAGCTGACTAACCACTGAGCAGTTCCCAGTGTGGGTTGAACAGAATGTCAACATAATAAAGGATGGATCAATGCTCTTATCAACTCCAGTGACTTTAAACACCTTCAGCCTGGGTACTGCATCCATCCCATGCCATCTTATGTCCTTTATTGGCTTAGCGTGACTTAAATACGCCGTTCTTCGTAAAATCTGATCCACCACTGAGCCTTAAAATACTACCGTAGACCAGTTCTTTTTACCGAATTTCGCGGAACAGAAGAACTACGTTACAGGTCTGTTTCCTGCGCTCCGGTAACCACCATAACCCGAAGCTGGCACCCAAGCCAGACTAGTTTTGAATTTCGCGTTTCAGACCCCACACCCGGAGTAGGTGCGCTTTTACCGGTCTTGTGCTCGAAGTGGCAGTTTTAGATCTACTATTCTGTCAATCCTTCTAGGCACCCGCTAGCAAGAACTGGGGCTCGAGTACTGGCCCGTTCAACCGAAACTACGTCGCTGATCACCCCGGATACCTCGAATTGGATCGTTGCGACTGGGCAAAACCACGGTTACCACTGCCTCTGGAAAGGCCCGCGCACCTCATACTCCCGGCCTGCACTGCTGACTAAATTCAAAGGTGGTGACAAACAAATGACAGCATGGAAGACACTCTTGAACAGTGCATTCAAGAAATATCTTTGCACAAAATTTCTCCTATGTGATGCACCTGCAATTAGAGCTTACCACCATCTGCGTGTAAATACAATCACCGGTCTCGTAAGTTCCATTTCCAAGGCCTCATAAATTATCCTCCAGAAAGTCTGAGATGATTTTGACAGCTTTCCACCACCTTTAGCATTTTTTCGGCTCAAACACGTGTCAAATGCGTGTCTTATCTACTTTAAATGACGTTCCGCTTGATTTTCACTATTTCCATCCAAATATCATACCGCCATTCCTTCTTATCTCAGCGCAACTTTTCCGTCCATTACCTAGCACGCTTGTCTTTTGATTACTCTGAGCACATACTAACATCCGCGTCGAGCTCCGATCGCGTTTTGCGCCAGTGGTGCGCACATTTATTGCACTCAGACACGGAATGATTCGTAGTTCGCTGCTCGCAAAGAGTCAAAAGAAAATCTGTATATATGTGTTTTCTAGTTTTCGTTTCTCACTGACATACATTCACGGTCCGCCTGCCTTTTAGCACCTCATTCAAGTTTCCAGTATGTTTTTTCAAATAAATCAAGATTTCACTCGTCCGTTATCTGTTTCGATTTCTGCTGTTAGCGTTTCCTCCCAATGTCCTTGCCAAAATTTGAAATTGCCTTGCGCATGCTTGCCGCAAATCCAGAAATGCACAATAGCAATAATAAATATATTTGCATGTACAGTGCTCGGATCTTAATTGTGCACAACAGTAACCCCTGATTTTCTTTTGTCGTCCGTTGTTTCACCCTCTTATAGTGGTCCGTACCATCTTTCACATAGAACCAGCGATGTTGCCGGGCAAAAATTTTACGGTGGCCAGGCAGAGTTGCTTATTTTCAGCATCCTTAGCTGCACAAGTAAATCTTTCTCCGTTTTCGGAGGCTTAACGGTGATCTGCGGAGTAGCGTATTGCACTAATCTTTTAGAGTTCATTGTCTCAGCGCTATGGACACCACGGAATTAGTTGGCCTTTCGGTTTGCTTTGCTGCAGCCGTCCATGTTGTGCCAATATCCAAACTTCACCTGAAGGTCACCAAACCTGAGTGAGCTCTCCAGCTGCGCCCAACTTCTGCGGGACAAGTTTGGCCCTTGTCATTCATCAGTCTAGAACTTTTCCTTTGGCGTGCATTTTAGCTGGGTTTCACAGTCATCAAAGTTGCATTTTAAATGCGTTTGCACGTGACTGCAATCGTCAGGCAATAAAACGAGCCCCCAGAATACTTCCCATGGTCCGGGCAAACCGCAATCGCTCTTAATCTGTCCCGCGTCATCTTGCGGTGTATGATCGTCGTCTCCGAATGCCAGAAAATGCAGGGATAGAATTCCCATTTTCCAGGCAAGAGGCAGCCAACAAACGGTCTATCCGCGCAAGTTGACCGGTTTGCAGTCAATAGAAGCATAATGTTGCAGGTTTGTTTTCCCCGATTCAGTAATCACCATGACCCTAAGCTAGCACCAAAACCAGGCTACTTCTTCCTTTTATGTTTACCATCTCATGCCCATGCTAGATGCACCGGTAATGGCTCTGCACTTAAGCACGAAATGGCCGGTAACCCGCTGCTCACGATCAGTCCTAAGAAACCCTATGTGGTCTTGTGAAAATGTTTTCCCAGTACACATCCCAATTAATCCGAGGTTGCGCTGATACCCTTATCCCTTTTGATTTCTGCTATTTGATTTTCCTCTGCATCATCCCTGTATAAATTTGATCTTGACTCGACCACGCCTCTCGCAAATCCAGGAGTATGCGTTATTAATCTTACTATTTCTTTGAATGCATGTTCGCGTAGGAACAGTTATGCGTATCGGCACGCCTATAACCAGTCGCAACTAGCTGTACACTTTCCTTTGGGTCGAGTATGCTTTAGTTGTATCTTTGACCATGCTCACTTTAACAAGTGTGTTCTATTCATGCCGAACAGCCCAAACAAGAACCTCGGGCAGCTAAGCCCCGAGGTCCATTTCTCGTCATATTATTCATTTTGTTTACACCCTCGATTTCTTTCCTCCTCCCAACCATCTCCTTGTCAGCCGTATCGCAACTCTCTGTAAGTTCCTCCTCCTTAACTTTAACAGCTTGTTCTCAATCCTCTGAAAGTCAGTTCATGTACGTTTGTACAAACTTCTCTGGTGCAATTTTATGCGAAATCATTCACACGGAGATTAAGTCGACTCTTCTTCCGCTCCTGTACTCGCCAACTTGAAGATTTCCAAGGGCCGTCATCAATTAGATGAATTCTCGTGAACTCCTTTCCTTCCATCTCCTGCCTGCCATACCTAACCTACCTCATCTTACATTCAGCTTCTGTTATTCTTTCTCCGCTGATCACACACAGACACTTACGTTATCCTTGGTACTATACTGGGAATCTCGAAGTTAGTCCGTCGTTGAAACATGACATAAACCGATTTTTACTTGGTTCACACAAATCAGTTGCAGAAAAATTCCCGGGATCACCCCTCCATTTTTCTTGCTGCCATTCCACGTGGTAAAACGTGGTGATGATCAATCGCATAAATTACACCACTGTTCAGATCCGTTCGAGTTTGTCAGCCGATGGAGAAGTGGACTTCTTTGGCGCCCTTTCTGACGAGACACCATGCCTTAAATGACCGAAATTTAGATTACCAATATACTGCTCAGGACAGCTCCATCCGCCTGCTCCTTTGTCATTTTACTTGTCAGCGCAGGTGTTTAACCACTCCAGTGCCCGACAGGGGAAAATTCTGGCATTCTTGACGAACCTGAAGTTTCCACACTGACAATCCTTTTCATTTTCTTTATCTAAATCTGTGTTCATTTCTTTTTTTTACCTCCATCCCTTCGATGCTGGCCGCCGTGAAATCTACTGGTCTGGCTGGATTATATCGGGCGGGCAGTTCGTTTGCAGCCGCTTGCCGGTACCGCTGGGTTGGTAGATCATATTTGAGTTTAGCCCCTAATGTTGTCACCCATTTAAGATGTTCGGCACACGGTCAGTTCTACAACTATCAACGTCGTGGTTAACAAATTACCGGTATCCCACTCAACTCGCTCTTTCCTAAAAGTATGCTGGGTACTCCCATCGCCCTGCTTTATACCAGAACTTACTTGGGCACAGTTTCATTTTATTTGTATCCACGACCAGTTTGGGCCCTCTCTATAAATTTCGTATCTTCGAGTTTGCATCAATCATTTCTTCAAGCCTTGATTGTTTACTTGCCAGATTGTTGCTTTGGAAAGCTGAAGATCCGAAAACGACATTGAACCACAAAACCAATAATAATCTGCTTAACTTGACCAGTGATGTATTCTTATGCATTTCACTTTGTTTACTTTAGCTGTCTTTTGCATTCTCCCAGTTAGGGCGTTATAAAAGCAATCAGTAGAAACGGAAGGAAATTTCGCGGAGATGCTTCCTAAAGAAAGTCTTTCTATGGAGGCTTTGACCCAAACATTCGAGAGCCCCGAAATTCTGTGCTCCACTGAGCCTACTGCATCCGGTTTGTTTCCAAAAGTTTAAACAAGCTTCTTGGTATTCTAATACACATGGGAACCACGGAACTTGCTAAAAAAGTAACCACGAATGCGCAATAACTCACACAGGATATCAAAGTTCTAACGGGTGCCTCAGGGGGCAATTTCCTTTACAAGCAGCTGCAAAAGAAGCCATGGGTGGCTAGCAGGAGCGAAACCGGTAACAAGACTCAAAATTAGCTGTAGCCACTGGGTTTCATATACACCACCTCTAAACCCGGACCTTAGCCCACTTCTTTGAGCCCACTATCGTATCTTCTCACTTCCCAATGGGCACATTAAAAGGATTGGATAAAGAAGCGAAGATAATCCCCACTGGGACCAGAATAATGAACTCGGCAATCACCACCTTGCCGAGAGCTACAAATAAGAAGCTTTCTGTTGAGCCATGTCGCAACGTTTACTTTGATACCAGAGGCCCCCTAACAACAGCAAAGTGGGCTCCAGTACACCTGATGGACTGCAGCATGACTGTAACAAAAATCTCAAACTGGCCTAGCAACACCACTCTCTTGGTCCTTTCAGGAAACCAGGGGAGCAGATAGACCCGCGGGAGTCCTGTCATTCAAGATAATGGACCCCCAAAGTTGGAAACACCAGCCACCCCAGCCACACCCTGGGCCTGCGCTGCCTCAGTACCCCACCACATTGTTTCTGCCATCTCATTTCCTTAGTTTCATTCCCATCAATACCTAAACCAGATATGTCTTGCAGCAATTCTTGAGCATGTGCTCAAATGTTTTACTGCGACTGCTTAATTCCCTTCAGCAAAGTGCTGGAACCTAGATAGCCAGTTTCAAATAATGAGTCCCGGTCAGTTGTTGTCACCAGAACCTGGCACACGTCCGACATTTGTGAAACGGAACTAGCCTTCCTTAGCTATTTAGCAGTCACTATTGAACCAAGACTTCCACTGTACTTGCATTTTAGTCAGCTTTCCCTTCTATGGCCCAAACATTGCTTTCCGATGCAGTGTACATACATTCTGCCTGCAACGCTGTGGACAGCATGCTACCTTCAAACATATCTGGTACACTAGCTCAGCAGTAAAGATTCGCCAACCTCCTAATCAGCGAATTCGACCCGCCACGTATTGACTGGCCCGGGGCTGATTTCCATGAATTCGTCTCCGGAAGGCTCCTGCTAGAACCCGCTATGGAAAGGCCGTGAACTCAAAACGTTGGTGGGTTCACCAGATTTCAAGGACACCAAAACCCATCCCTGTTGGGCTTAGTCCTCGCAAACGACAAGCACCAGAGTAATGTGATTTCCTACCTTCCTATACCGATCAAATATGGTCATGCAATCTTCCATCGTGTCTTGCCATCAGGTGGTCACCAATCTCCAACATACACAAAGTTCTGCGTTCCTTTAAAGAAGCAAACTTACAAGCCGTCAACAGTTTCCTGGAGCGTTATCCAAAACCAAGGGGTTCCCAAACACAAATGCCGAAGAGATGTCTGTACAGCCAGAGAATCCTTTTCCATGGCTGATAGCAACTACGTCCCAGGGATCCAAATCCCAATCTGCGCGAATACCTGCCTTACTCACCCAATGAGAGGTTTATTAAGATAGAGATCTCGGGTGTACGCTGGGTCTAGGTTCATAGGTCTCGCCTAATACAAGCAAAAGCTTGCTCTGGATCATAATAACTGTAGGGACCAGATCATGGTGACGGAAGGCGAGAGTGGCTTCCGATTCTCACCTCAGAGCAAGCGGCTACTTGTAGGCGCACGGTTCTCTCCGCGAAGCAAACCGTTCAGGTTATCACGATGACTTCAGAGAAGGGAGAGGTTGTGACTGCATCCACAGGGACTGCCTAGCAAGTGTTGCAGAGGAAAGCGCCAAGCGGAACCGTCCATCGCTACCCCGGCGGACCGCAACAACAGTGGCCCCAGCACTAACCGCTTTATGGCATTCAATCTCAACGATTCTTCCTCAACCTCTCCGGATGATCGGAAAGCGCAAGAAAGGTTGACCCTCCAGTATTTGTGTAATGAGGTTTCAGTTGTCGATATCCTCCCAACTGGTCTCATGAAGAGCAGCGGGAATATAACAACTGGATGGAGGTTAGTAAAAACCAAGCGGAACATCTTGCAGAGTTGATAAGGCAATCAAATTCACCAACAACAAAGGGCCAACAAAAGAGTGAAGAAAGCGACAGAATACTATAAGAGCTGCGGAACTATTTGGAAAATGAGATTTATTTTGCGGAGACTGACTATGGGACTCCCAAGACCGCTGATTGCTTTCGCATGCGATTGGCTGTAAGCTGAACTGTAGATGCGAGGGAGAAGAAAGCGTTTGTGTAAGAGACAAAACATTTCCTGAATACAATTGCCAGGACTACCACCTTCTCTGTATTTTGTGTTGCCGCTGTTTCTGATCTCATCCGGCAGCATGGGTCGGAAATTCGAGTGGATACGGATTAACATTGTCTTTGCTTAATGAAGCTCCATATAAGTAGTGGTATCCAAGGCATTCAGCGGCGTGGTTTGGGCTAATCAGATCAGCACCTTTCGCGCCAGATCTGGCTAGCAGCCTCCTGGAGGAGTAACAAACTAGTACACTTGGGATTACCCTTTTGAGGGCTGAAGAAGTAACAACGAGTATGGTTTATGTGCATGATCTGAAACATAAAATAGAGGTGCGGTCTAGCTTGGGTGCCAGCTTGCGGTTATGATGATTATTGAACCTTAGAGAAACGGAGGCACCAAATGACCTAAGGTTGTTTGTGTGATTAAGAAATTAGCGGTGCAAGTTGCAGATATTGTGGGTCTAGTGGTAAGCATCAATCTCGAAATTTGGAGGCGGCCGCCAAGAATTGAATAAGGCCAGGTAAAATGTCAATATTTGCGGCAGGGTAAGGAATTAAGGTGAACTGACCTTAGGTCAACTCCCGGAGGCTTTATCGATGTATGGAACTGGTGATTTGGTTAGTAATGAAGGACTTCTGTAGTAGGGAAACCGGGGTTATACCGGTATCAGTCTGCAAATTATGACACAAATTAAGTCCGCCGCGAACAAATTGGCGGCTATTCCGGACTATTAAGCATTCAATTCTTTGACAGCTGTCAAGGTCAACCTGCCCTGCGCCGTCGACTTAATAAAGGAAGTAGGACTGTGAATGATGAATTATGAAGACTGATAGGCTAAGAATAGGAGAAAACGTTGGATAACAGCATAACCTAATATATTTTTTGACTCAGTCCGTTACTGATATAGCTGAAAGACGGATGTCAACGGCTAAGTCGTTAGTATCAGTAGCCTTAACAAGGAAACCGGTACGTGGTGGCACAAATTTTGGTACCCAATTTGAGATTGAGCTAAAATCTAGGTGGCCTTAGAAAGCTTGGTCTAAACTGGATCTGGTCTCAATTCAGCTGAGAAATAAGGATGCATCGAGAGAGTTGGACGATACAATCCTCAATTGTTTCAGGTTCTGACAGAACTGGACATGGTCCGGTGACCTATATCATAACTTAGATTAAACAATTGCGGCGAGTTTTTATCTAAATGACGATTTGAAAGATGGCAGTCCAAGTGAGAGCGGTCGATTCCTAATGGGGCAAGAACACTGGTTAGTGCGTGCTTGCGACCTTAAGGGATTTAAAGGGAATATGAGGTTCGGCTTAGCAAAAGGCAGCTGAAGGGGGTCAAATTGCAGCTGCTCGCATCGTTCTCTTTAACCAAGCTTTGATGCTGGACCAAGACGTTTCTTTGTGATTGGTCGTTGTACTTTTCTGCTAAGACACGATCAACTGTGAGCAAATTTGAGAAACTTATTGGGCAGTCCTCTAGTTGCGGTCTACAATATGATTTATACCGCATCAGCTTACGTTTTAGAGTGTGGAATGTTTTGACGATGGGGCCATTAGTCCTGTTCGTGTTTGCGATTGCGCAAATGACTTGCTCGTGGAAGTTGAATGATCAGGAGTACTGCAAGCCTAGACCTTTTATACACCGACTGGTTAGTTTTGGGAGATCGTTCATAAAGAGCCTACTCGGGGGAAAGTGACACCTATAGGCCAGAATAGCGCTTTTCGTGGCACAGAATTTAATCGCTCAGCGCCCACTGCACTCGTCCATTGAGGTAAATCCTCCATGATACTGGCCACGGATTTGGGCAAGGAATATAGCCCAAAAGAATAGACTAGGTTTATATAGTTATCGAATAAGAAGGGTATGCCGCGATTTACTGATCAGATGTCGTTTGCGTAAGGCAGGAATAATAAGCGGCCAAGGAAGCTGCCTTTTAATGCGTCGCAAGTAGTTCGCTAGGAGTGAGATAAGGTTCCATTGATACTAACGACCTGAGAGCGGTCAGGGATGTAGGAAGTTAGTCAAGAGTACAGCGGATCTGACAAGCCATAGGAATTGATATTTAACGACAATCTTCGACGGGGCACGCGAACAAACCCCCCAGGCCATGTCAAGGACAATTATTGTAATGGCTTCATTCTTATGGACATTTAGAGTGACCAGATCAAAAATGTTAAAAATGCGTAAGGTACAGGATCTGCGCTTAAGAAATCCATGATGGGATTCACCAATCAATTCAGTGGCGGTTAGAAAGTCAAATAGCTGGCCCCCTGACGATCTCCTTCATGATTTGGGTCAATATGGGCTATGGTATATTGGACTGTAGCTTCGTGGATCGTAAAGTGGTTCCTTTTTGTGGTGAGGAACAATGGTGGAGTTTCTTAAACGTTTGGAAAGTACCCCAGTTGACATAGAGGTAAAAAAAGGGTTTACCAATACTATTGCTGTATCGGGTTTGTCGAAGAGCATTAGGCAAGGGGACACCGTTTGAACCAGGTCCGTAAGATGGTTCGATGATTAAGGAATCCTTCTCAATTTTCTCTGTATCAAATAAGATGAGCGAAGTTGTTTTGTCGGATAGCCTAGAAGGTGTGGGTAAATTGGTGACCATGTCGGTAGTAAGGGTGAGGGAGGAGCGCAAGTTAAAATCCTCAGTTATGTCCTTTGGATCATTCAGCTGCTGGCTGAGGTATGCGAATAAATAGGGGTGCTTGATTTGTTGCGAACAGTGCGGGACCGCAGTGTTCTGGTCACGTGCAGACTGCGATTCGGTTGCCGAAACGCGATTTGTTCCTGCTCACAAAGTTGGCCTTCGGATGCAGCAAGCAGGTCGTTTTCAGTCAATTTATCCTCATTGCCATGGAGAAACCGAGGTTTAATTGTAAATATTCTGCAGTTTAAAAATCTTGTTCTCGTATTTACAGATATTGGTTATCCGCATTTGCCCTGCTTGAGCTCCGTGCGTAGCGAATTTGTTGATAATCTAGTGTAAGCCCATTGTGCTCACTTGTAAGAGATGCTCATGGACTGGATAGTGGTTGCAGATGTTCGATGTCTGAGACGAATATGGAGAAAACGTGAGACAGTCTTGTGGTAACTACCCGGAAAGAGCACTAAAGTCCCATGCTATAGGCTTTGCTTTACCATGGATGGATACAATTTACTCAAACGCCTCGAAGAGTTGAGGGAGGCACAAAGTTGTTTAATGATGGAGGTCGGTAAACACATCCAAGATATACCAGAGAGATGCGCATATGGGTAGAAGACCACAAACTGTCGGGCGAAATTTCTAACACCGGATGTTGGAGGGGGACCGTAGAGAACTCAGGTCTAACATAAGCTTGGTAAACATCTCCACGCCGGTAATTTCGCTGCGTTAGAATAGAAGCTCCGACCACTTGAAACATTCGGTTCATGGTGTGCATCCCTTTAACCATGTTTCAGTGGTCTAACCGTTGGTATAGATGTAATTTCGTACAAGACGTCTCATGGTGCTAATGTTGCCCAGGAGAGATCGCGCGATAAGCAGAATCAGAGAAGCGTTGGATGTGCAACCAATGCTGAATGGTTTAGTACGGGGCCAACAGTCGGCAGTGTGACCTGATGAGCTGAAGTACAGCTACGGGAAGGTGATGGGTTAACACGTGACGCACTGGGCTAGGCAGGAACATCATAGCGATCATTTGGAACTTTTTTGGAGGTGAGACATTTGTCCAGTAGCGTGGCTAATATTTGGGGTTATTTTTGATTATGGAGTGGGAAGATGCAGAATTCGGATAGGGCAATGCCGAAGGTTACTGATTTCATATTACTATATGGGTGACCATATGCGCAGAGCCAATTCGTTGTGGTCATCTTAAAGATAACTGGACGAATGATCAAAGTTTTGTTCAAGAAAATAATGGTCCCACGTGGGTAGATTTTCACATTAGAGAAAGCCATGATTTTTGGAACCATATTGGCGGGTGGCAATACAACCGGTTGGGGGGCACATCTCGGGAAAATGTGGGGTGGTGTTTGGTGAAAAGTAGTTGTGAGTGATGGAGTACCCTGGAGGAGGCCGGTGAGGTATGGAGGTGAGTGGGTTTTCACTGGCGTCGGAGCAGAAATTTTGAGGATAGGGTGGAGTAATAGTGGCTTGAACTAACGGGGACGACTGAAGACCCACAAAGGGCGGCGGTTTTGTGGTCTTTGTATTTATGGGGCTGTTGCAAACAGTAGGAAGTGGGTATAACTTATCAGATTTGGCATGACGGTTAAAGTTTGGAGATTACGGGTCATATCCGCCAATAAGCCGCTTACGAAGATAAAATCTGAACATGGCATTTGAGTGGCGTTTGGAGTGAAATACTGGCTGACAGGAGCAGTAATTAGAGTCTTATTTCTGATCGGCTGGACGGAAAATGCAAATACGTTTGTATTGCACCGACGGATTAATGGATCTGGTTCTGTTTTGAGTGGCCGGGAGAGCCATTTGCATAATTGCATTTCATCTGGGGTGTATTAAGTGCACTGATACAACGAATTTGGCTGATTCTTAGATGTCGTTAGGTTTTCTTTGGCATCGATCTACCTTCAAGCAATTGACATGCGAATCCACTTATCAGAAGCTGAAAAGAGTTAGGCGAGATTCTGTTTGGGTGCCAGATGGGTGGTGTACAAGAGCGGCTTGGAGGTAAGTCGCCTACATCTATAAACGAGTTAAGATGGGATTTATGTGGGAAGACCTTTTCCTGTGGTCGGTTAAGGGATGTTCCTGAAGCAGCAGGTAGAGAGACCAGAGCAGTGGGTAGACTGGGGTGGGTCTGCAACAGGAGGTTGTTAATACTGTCTCGTGAAGTTGATGTCATCTTTCTGGACACTGGGTTTTGTGTCTTATTCAACGGTTCGGCGTTGGTGGATTTGCAAATATCGTTTGCCTGATGACGCGGGGTGTCACCATTCTCGTCGTCGTCTCCCTTAATTTCAGGGGTGGGGGCAACTAGAGGAAATATGAGGTGCGGCCGATTGTTGGATGGCTTGGAGGATGACAGAGCTGTGCGCATTTAAGTCGACTGCTGGTTTTTATGCTTCTAATTAAGTGACTTCTAATCAGGGCAACTTATCCAAGGAACTCCAAGGTAAAGGGCTAGGTGTGTCTTTTGGCTTCGCATATATGGTTGTGGTCGATGAAGTTCTCGAACTTCGATTTGCTTCCCTTTGGATGACCGTCCTGTCATCAAAGATTTTACTATTCCTGAAAGGCGTAACGCAGACAATTAACTGGGATCTGTAAAAAGCTGCTTGGCAGTCAGCTCTTTGGAAAATTGGAAGAGCAAGCGGCAGTCGTATGGCTGCAGATTTTAGAAAACGGAGGCATGTGTACGAATGAGGACGTCTTGGGGATGGGTTCAACGGGCCTCCTAATTTTTTCTGTCGCGCTACTGCGACCATGGTCACCGGCCAATGCACTTGCGTCTGTGTCCTTGGCTAAGTACACCACGGCTATGGTGTCCTTATGTACGTGAAATAAGTTAAGTTTTGCCGGTCCATCTACTTCACGCAAACAGCGCAGCACCCGTTTCAGTAACCGCAGTGTGGCCTGTCCTTGCAGTAAGTCTCAGGCGAATAACATCGCTCCAGTCATCCGTTAAGCAAAACCTTCGCTTAAGGCTATTCTCATTCCGCAAAACCACGGGCAAAATAAACTTTACCCTGGCATGTCAGCAAACCTCTACAGCATTGCTGAAAACTTCAATAACTCTCCTCATATGAGCCTGCTTCTGGGAGGTTAACTTACGATTGCGCACGTTGCAATGGTCGTGGGCTCTGTGGAAGGAACGATTGTGTTGAAGGCAACATCCCAAAACCTTGTATTGCTTTCTCACTGCATGCAAGATGACGAATGTTGGGTAGTTAATATTTGGAACCTACAAATTAACACTACTTGAAAGCCATGTAGATGTTTTCGACGTTTGTGAACGCGGCAGTATGAGGCACGGCAATGCCAAAAATGTAGCGAATGTTGCATGGCTGCTCTCGGAGCTGATTTTTGGAGCAAACATTGTGAAAATTATAAAAACAAGTCGGTGTTTGACGTTGAGAAACGCAAAAATCAAATTCAAATTCTGGAAAAATGGATTGAAATGAATGAACAATACGGGAAGAATTATCGGACCAATATCCGCAAGCACCAGTCGCATTCGAAAGAACGACTAAGACTGTCATGAGAGCCCAACTGACGTGGTTTCCGGTAGCCCACATATCTATCCCTTCGAAGGCCAGTTTAAACCACGCACTGGTAGACCAAACTTATAAACAACACTTGCCGAAGAATAACCACTAAAATGTCCCATTGATTTCCCTAGTATTTCCCACTTTGCTGCATGGAAGCAACACTCCGAGGTGGACAGCTCATCACTATCTTCCTAGGCACGACAGACCTCGTGAAAACCCCTGAGGACTTCAACCATGTATGCGCTTAATCGCATTTCGGACGTAACTGGTGCAGTGTTTCGCAGCGTGTTTCGTCTTTTTTGTCTTGATGGAACGAAAGTCCACACCGTTTTTTAGGATGGGGCCGCCGTATTCTGTTTTGAATTTGGCGTTTGCAAATGATTATAGATATAAGTGTCATCATTACAAGTCATTCACTTACAGTAGTTTGACGATTTTCACTTAAAGTAAGATCGCCTTCCGCGTTACAACGGTTATCAATAATACAGTGCATCGACGATCTGCCCTTGCACCTCTCTTACATCACTGTCCGTACTGGTAACATCCCAGCAAACATTGCCATGTGCGCTAACGGTATTAGTATTCAGAATACTGAGGCCACAGAACGACAACTAGTAGCAAACCGCGCTAAGCGTTGGTTTCGATTGACGCTTGGTTATCGGTGATGATACATGCATAAGCATGGCAATCGGACACGCCCCCGCACAAACATTTAGATTGATCAGTGATGCCGCAGTGCAAACTGCTAGGCACCATTGATTTCTAGGCCTCTGGTTTTCCAAGTCTCTTTATTTCCCATCACGAGGTAGCCAGCAAGTCGGCGAGCCATGTGCTTAACAATTCGAGGCACAGTTTTCCTACTTTTCATGAGGAGCTTTCTCACTTTTCTATGGCTCTGGCTGAATATGACGGCCAAATTGCACACTGGTGTGAGATGCTGAAACGTATGCAGATAAAATTCACGGAACTGATCCGTCGTTTACCAAATGTGCCATGCTTCCTGCGAATGAAGTCCAAATCTCCATCTTCTAAAAATTCAGTGCACTAGAGGCGGTTTGTTGTTGATGTTTAATCTGTTTTCATCTAAAGTGGTGGACCACTTATTCATAAGCTGAAGTCTAAAAAGTTTTAGGGTTCACTTCAGAACGATATTCAAGCTTCGACCTAAAATTACCTTTCACGCACAGGATGGCATCCTCACGGGATAATCCTCCGGAACAGATAGTCGACTCCCCATGCAAATATACCTTGAAGTTGAGGTGGGCTCTTTGGGTTAAAACCTCAATCATCTTCCTCAGCTGCAAAAAATAGCAATCACCTTTGGGATTCTGTTTGCTATTCAATTTCTATGGACCCATCGCCACAATGTGCGGTTGATTATTCCTCCCATCATCTTCACTATTTCTTGTTTACACAGTTGCGAAATACTGCTTCTGCTGTGTTTATACGGTAATCATTGCGCTGCTTTATTGACTTCCGATGCTTGATATCGAATATATTGTTTTATGCATTGCGCTGCTGAGCACATGACCAAGACCGACGTTGCAGCATGCCGGATTCTAGTAATCATCCCCCACTGTCCAGTTGTCACTGTCTCTGAGTGACGGGAGGGAAAGATAATAAGGACCCAATACCCATCAAGAGCCATACTCAATCCCGAAAAATACTTCAAGACTTCACAACTATATCACCGCTCATTGGTTGTATTCCCCGTGACTGCTTTTTGAAACTTAATGTCAAAACACAAACCGTGTTATAGGAAATTCCTGCTGTGAATGTTCCTGAGTAAAGATCACTGTAAATACTACCGTTTTATCGATTAGTTTGCGAGTTTCAGGATTTAAGTGGTTTCCAAATGCTCCGTTCTAGCACAGGCAGCATCACTTTCCATGTGGCAAAACAAATTAACGGCCTCTTAGTTTCCAAGCTGTTCGATTGAGGTGAAGTCGTTTTCGAATGCCTTGAGATATCATAAAACCGCTAGCCATTTTCGCTTTCGCCTACATAAAAATGGGTCGCCACGACATGCATGCGTGCAACTTTGTACCCCATTCAGTTCATTTTTTACGGTGATTCACCTTATTCCAGCGTGCTTTGGCTTTGATTTCTTTCCCACTGCACAGTCTACTCAATGTGAAAAAAGAAGAGCTGACACTAAACAATCGGTCTCTTGCGGCATCGGCCTGGTATTTCACTGAATTTGAAAGGTCGCGTGTGCCGTGCTGCAATGCGTCGTGAACCTCAGCTCGATATTCTAGGTACACCATCTTTTGCCATGCTATCAAATAGCCACCTGAAATCATCCCCTAACCATTATCTACCTCCGAAAACAACACAGCGAGATGGCCATTCTGTGAGGGTTTGCAAAATAAGTTTCGTCTTCCAACCTCTCTAGTCATGAGTCAGCGCTTTACACCTCGAAGATGCGAAACGCATTCGAAACGTACCTACTTTTTCATTCGGACGGTCGAGGAAAACCTGTAACTGACTTGGGCCTTCACTCGTTAGCACAACTTTGTTCACATATTCTGCCAGACATTTTCGTGTCCGGGGATGTATCAGCACCACCATTGTCGCATCGTCCTTTCACCGACGAAGAATAAAAGAAAAGGAAAAAGCAGATAATCTTGACAATCACCACCTGCCGTGGAAACTCGGATGGAACATCACCGTAAGCAAAAACCTGATTTCGTCTGTCCGCATACGGAGATCGGAAAGCTCGTGTGATTTTCCTTTGGCACATCGACAAGTAAAGCCGAATAAATCGACTCAGTCAAACACTGCTTTCAAATCGAAATTTGTAAAATCCTATGTTTAGGGAATGTCTGTTATAGGATTTGCCACAAAGCAAAAATCTGGCCATTAAAACGCTGACCGGATCATAAACCGGGTTTACTCTCCCGCAGACACTTCGCAAGCACCAAATAATCTGTAGAAAATAATGCCTGCGAGAAGTTTGTGCTTGTATGCCTGCCAAACTAATAAATTTGTGATTTTCACTTGAAGATCTACCACCCTTCCAGATGGGTACAACCACCGATTCTGATCAATCCTTAGGAAATTCATCCCATTTCGACACTTCGATATCCACGCTTTGTCACCATCCTTGGCAATGAACTGTGATAGCTCATCTGGTCCACCAGCTCCATTGACGGGACTACACAGTGCTTTAATAAGTGTCAGCAAACGGAACGATGGCAAAGGTTGCATCTACAGTTGTGCATGTACGTTGAAAAAAATGAAACGTTGTGGATGCTTCGCAACTTCCTTTATCTCACTTCCTCTTCTGTCACGAGCTTTCATCAACCAAAGCCGAATGTGCCGATCGATATCTTCTTCCGAGTTGTCCACCAGATCAGCATAGATATATGTTGCATTTGAGAAAGAGGAGCATGTCAGACCAAAGTAATTACTCCTGAGGGCATCTGTGCCATCTGTCTGCGAGTGAGTTTTCGTATTTCTGCCTGTCCAGTAGCACGGTTATCAATTTGTCCGATGAGGTTTTTCTGATTTATCCACTGGGGTTTTTAGTACTCAAATATGCAAACAATAGAACTTTGGGGGAGTATGCATCCTTAACCTCTAGCTACTAGAAATTCTTAATCCTTGATATTTTACGATCCTGCTTATCATTCCCGTTTGAATTACTGGTCAATTGTACTGGTGGTCTGAGTTGGCTATGCGGTGATCGGATAGCCTTTTGCAAGGGGATACATGAGTACCGAATTCTTCTGTCAAGTTCAAGCGAGGGAACGCGTGAAATAGAAAGAAAGCAACGTCCAGTAGGTCACTGGAAAGATCTCACGTAATTCATTTTAATATTGGAAATATACTTTTTTCACTTATTTATTCGTATATCTATTTCCCTTGTTTTTATATGGTATCTGGGGCACTGGAGTGTTGGGCACGAGTTGCATACCAATATGGGAGTTTAGAATAAACACAAATGTTAATACTTATGAAATCTATGTCCCACTACAAAAGATGGCAACACAGCGCATGAATTGTAGTGAATAACATCCCTCTCCACTTGCGAAATTCGCATAAATGAGTTTCGCGTTTGTGTAGTTTGATAAGCCGAATATTATTAAACATAAGAACGCAAATAGGATTGTCAGTCGTGTGTCTGCCATGCCCGACGCTGCATGTGAAAATTTGACACGTCGCCAATTTTTCGGTGAATTGTCAACAACTGGAAGACCTCGAAGCGCTGGGTAAGAGCTCCAGAATGTTTGGTATGATTATTGACTACAAAAGAATGAGAAGTGAGTTTGCAGTTTTTCTCTCGGTCTACTGACAGTGCTTGTAAACGCCACGAAAGAATTTTAACGTACCGTGTATATAGAACAAAACTCTACGCCTTGCGATTATGCAGGAAATACGGACAAATGCGTTATTGCTGCTGGAGGTGGTTTTCCGTAGACTGGTTCCTGTCGAAATCACGATGACCACGTAGTCGGTCAACCCATCGTTCGAAGGCTCCGGCGATGACCTGATGGGTTCAGCATCTGTTTTCCCAAACCTCAGAGGCTCAAATCCCAGATCTGCCGGTCATTTTGATGGCGGATGACAGCTCACTGTCGCGCGGTTTGTTACCACTTCTAACCTAGCGAGATCGTTTGTCATCCGGTACCATTCGAAGTCATCATTTCCAACTTACTCCTCCTCTACAGTGGCCCTTACTGGTCTTGAGGCGCACCCATTTCATTGAGCATAGAAGCGTCTCACAGGAAAAAGACATTAAGCGGCTGTGGTTGGGAATCTGTTGTAGTGTTTCAATCAACAACAAACGTACGATCAACGTGTGATGCGGCAACTAGGATTCCTAATGAATCAGAATATCTGCGTCCATCTGGAAATCGTAATTCACCATAGTTTGATTTTTGGATAGGCTTGTCCACTTTGGGTTGATGAGTGTACTTTAGTGGTTCGACTTCGATCAACCAGATAATTGTATTGAGAAAGAGTAGATTGTTTGTAGGGCTTTACGCATCTCAGCAAATGATGTGCGGCTTGATGGTTCATCAAGTAGGTTTAGTGTGGTTGGCCCCAACTGACGTACTGATATCATAGCTTCTCTTTCATCCGGGGTGCGCACATGAGGGTCCCTCGAGTTGGACTCGGTGACATTCACTTCCTCGATCAAAGGATCGTCCTTAGATTGACGTTCGTTCCTTTTAGTCGCTGTCTTTCTTGGATTAAACAGCAAAGTCGGTAGCGGGGCGCCTCAGTCTTTGCTGTCATGTACAAAGAATCTTTCACGTGGAGTTGTTTTGGTGACTTTGCAGAAGTGGATGTGAATAGATTGCAGAGCATTCAGTAGAGCCTCCTGCCAGTAACAGAGAAACGAGAATTGCGGCTTTACACTTAGCAGTATTGCCCATCTTAGTGTGAAGTTCAAACGGTTTAATTGAAGATTGTACTGTATGTTTCGGTTGTTTGCTGGGCTATTGCACCGAAGAAGTCGTCTAACCTAATCGCACATATAACAGGAGCCAGAATCAGAGTGAATATGTGAAGGCAAGCTGAAGAAACAAGGAATAATGGTGTCACCATAGGCATCAGAACAAAAACCAAAGCGGAAAACAGGAACATTCGCTAGCCATAGTTCGGAGATTTTGGAAAATATAAGATTGGATAGCCTTGATGAGACTGCTGTAGGAGGGATGGCAAAATATAGTTGGATAGTAGCACATATCGCAATGGTTAGTGATAGCATTAACGTTTGCGACAGAGAATTGGAAATTCTTTGAGCGCATGGAATGTATGATGCGGGGTTACAGGAGTTCATACAACTTTTGGGGGTCAAAGGGTATGTCAGCTACACAGAAAAGGCTGTGGAATAAAGTATCACAATCTGAACATTCTCTGTAACCTGCATCGAAATGGAAGGGTAAAGGTTTTAGTCCTCTCTGAAATTTGTGGTCTTTATACTTCCCTCACTGGCCGATATCGCACACGAAGGAACGTTGATCAGTGATCAGATAATAGCAGATAATAGCAACATTTGTGAAAACATTTGACGACCGCAGAAACCTCTATCTCGGCAGCCGAAAGGCTGCCTCCACAATGCGATAATATTTTCGGAAGAAGTGTGTTATTGTCAATGACCATTTCAAAGTTTTTGGAGCCGCAGATTTCATTTCTGCTATTAATTTTTCAAAAGAATCTACCCTTCACTTAATATTCCGAAATTGACGTTATTTGAAGTATTGCGCGGTTAAATATTTTTATATGTCCGCGAAAAGATTCATAAAAGCCCGTTCTGTGATTGGCTAGTCCACACATCAATCAAGGCAACCCAACAAAACTATATAAACGAGAGAGCTCACTTGAATTCTGACTTGTGTTGGTGGGTCACCAATAAACGCGCGGCAGTACTCTGTGTTCGTCTTCTCTCTCCCGCTAGCGGTGGTGCTGGGCTACTCTGTTCGTATTCGTGCGAGCCGCTTATTGTTGGCGTGTGGCGTCTCGCGAGTGTCAATGGTGTATCTATGCAAAGTCTGTTGCCATTCGTGTGCGGGAGTAGGCTGGCTTGAGTCTTGAGCGTCGAACTTTTGCGTGCCTTCGCAGAGCGCGGACGTGTGTGTCAGTGTCGCGTATCTGGGAACACACGCTTGTGCTCTCTGTGATAATCGTGCGCTGCGAGTAACTTGTGTCTTAAGTGCTTCAGTTATTGTTTCGATATGTCGCAACCAAAACTCGGCTATTGTAACACAATACAAATTTGGCGATGTGTTTGGTTGCGATTAGTCACGCCAATCAGTCCCATAAACCACCACTGGATGCGATATGTAGGATATAGAAAGATTGGTCGCGAGATGCCAGCTTCGAGAACTAATGAGCTCTGAACTACAACGGAATTATGGAGAATATGACGCAGAGCCGAAAGCCGGGCTGAGCCCTTGTATATAGTGTGTCATGTCTATATATCCCTGCTATCGCACATCAAATAGTTTTGCGCGATGTTCCGTATTGACACGATTTCCGGAGCTAATGTCTGTTTTTTCGTGTGTGTGGGTGGGTGGTGGGGGTGTGGGTTGTTTGTGTGGTTTGCTGGTGTCGATTACGTATTGATCCTGGTTCAAACGCTACGGGTACGATTGTCACCGTCGATCTTAGCGACATGAAACGACAATAACAAGTTCGGATTATCTCCTCGGAAAACTCAGGTCTGCAGAAACACACGCGGTTGCATGTAACTTACATATCTGCCGGATGTCACCATCAAGCCGCGCACATTTGACCAGACTGTTCACGAACTCTAAAGAAAATTGTTCCGGTGTGAGCTATCTTCCTTGTTCAGACCACACGAATATCAATGTCTGAAAACTCGTCAAACGTACGTCGATGAGCTGTGGTAAAATCATACGGCACTGAGAATTTGTTAAGCCGCTGAGTGTGGCAGGTTCCAAACTGTGCGGTGCATTGAAGAAGACCAAATCTCTCTT
>LUCM01007910.1:67400-93296 GCA_008360955.1 Fasciolopsis buskii
GGCTTCAATCACCACATGACACCCATCAGCGGAATGGCTCTTCAGGAAAAGTTTCGCTACTATTGTTGAATGCACGCTCCATGTTAAAGAAAATTAAATATATCCATCTTCTCACATTCTCGTCGAACTTTGATTTCATACTTATCACCGAGACGTAGCTAAATAACCACACTCCTGACAACGCCTTAATAATTCCCGGTTATAAATCCTTTAGGAAGAGCTTGGAGGCCCGGCGTGGAGGTGGATGACTATACCAGCTACTTTGTGCCAGGATACCATGCTAAACACAACCCAAGATTGCGTTTGGGTTAGAGCTGAGATGGGCAATGAAGGCCTTCTTGTTGGATGCGTCTACCGCCCCCTAGCTCTTGCCAAAATGACTTTTTGATGATAACACAACAAATGAATACTGCCCGTGACCTACCAGTTCCCAAGCATCTTGCTGGAGATTCCAATGCACCTGACATATGCTGGTCCACGCATTCCGCCCCAATTTACTTGCTCCCTTTCTGAAAGCATCCTTAATGGCGGCTGGACCCAACACGTAACTAATCCAACAAGAAAACTTAATGTTCTTGATTTGATATTTATGATAGGCTTAACTGACGTTTAAACGTCCACTAAGTCTAGTCTACCTAGGTGTGATCATCTGCCTGTTAACTGTTCATTTACATTGCCCCTCCTGAAAAGATATGTCTTACCTAACCTGAGGTCCTATTTTAGAGCTAACTGGAATCGCCTAACTACACTAGTTCGCAATTAAAATCGTGCCGCATTTCTTCTATCAACAGAAGTACAACTGGCCGCTGATCAGTTCTACTCCAACCTGCACAAATGCCTTGAAGCCATTACTCCATCAAACACATTAAACATGCCGCCCAAAAGAACTTATCGTGACCGAATAAACTGTAGGCTCGCTAAACTTCAGCGGGTCTTTTCTAAGACCAGAGATATTCCATTGTCCCTGCTAATAAGTTAATTAACTAAAACCCCAGAAAATTACGGACCACAGAAGCAAAGAGCAGGAAGCTGCAAGCTCTAAACCAGCCGAACCCAAACGCAGCACTGGCAAAACTGCTTAAACGCAGAACTAACTTCCGGGTTCTTCAGCTACTCAAGTCCGTACAATATTCAGAACAACAGATATGTAAACAACCCACAGCAGATTGCAGAATCTTTCGCGTGAATTTCTTTGCATCTGCTCTGGTAAACCATAACAATCCCTCTACCCCATGACAATCTCGCTTAACTACAGAGTCGTAATCAACAGTTGTATTTCTTCCGAAGGACGTAGGCCAGATGTTGGTAAAGACCGAAATTGGCTACCACTCTGGACCTGATTCATTGCCTCAGGCTGCCATCGCACTGGGAAGGAGCGATATCCCAATTTTGTTAGCGAACATTTTTAACTTACCCGTTCATTGCCGCACCTTCCCGTCACAATGGCATACCTCTTTGGTTATACCCGTCCATAAAACGGGTACATGCTACGACCCTGCAAACTACCGCCCAATAAACCACGCTCCTTTAGTTTCCAGGATCATGGAACGTCTGATTAAGAATAGGCTTATGGCCTAACTTCTGGAACATAGACTTGATAACCTTGGTCACCATGGCCTCCTTCGTGAGAAATCCTGCGCTACTTGCATGACTGACTGCCTGAACACTATCACCGAGGCCTTGAGTACTGGGAGATCAGTTATAGTAATCTTTTTAGACATGACGAAAGCTTTCGACAGAGTATCCCCACCCTAGGTTGCTAAGTAAAGGGCATCCCTACGGTATTGTTGATCCAATGGTGTCGTGGTTTTCATCTTATTTGTCATTTAGAAAGCAGGTAGTGCAAGTAAATGGCTTAATATGTGAACCTAGATTAGTGTCCAGCGGTGTGATCCAAGGCAGCGTCCTGGGCCCCCTGCTCTTCCTATTGTACGTTAATGATGTCTTCGATGTTATTCGTAACGGCACTCCGTTTCTCTTCGCAGACGATATCAAAATTGTGTATACCTTTCGCCCTGAAGCTTTAGAATCCACCATACGTCACATATCACAGGACTTGGCGTCACTCAACTCCTGGGCAAACGACTGGACGATGAAATTTTCCGCTGAAAAAAGCAGCGTCATGGGGTACAAATGCGTTATACCCCTAAGAGTATTCAAGCTTGGGACCCAAATCATCCCCGTTGACTGCCAAGTTTGCGACCTGGGCCCAGATTATTCCGGCAAATTAAAACTCTCGGAGCTTGCTCTCGCAAAAGTGGCAAAAGCAAATAAATTAGTGAGACTGTTACACCGAACTCGGAGGTTGAACGAAAGCAAATCATAAATTTTTAGGACCCACATCAGACTCATTCCGGAGTATTGCTTTCTAGTCTGTTTTAGCATGAGGCGATTGAAAACGTCCAGCGTACATTTTACAAGCAGTTGATCGGCTACTCTGCAAGCTTAAATTACGTGGAACGCTGCCGCCCCGACGCATTGGAGTAAACCTGGTATTGTGACAATATTATTGCAGGGACAGCTACTTTTCTGCACTTCATATTGGAAACTCACCCAATACTCCCTCCAAAATGTGGATTCCACCATAACTCTCCCATTCCCAAAGACTTCCGTTAGAGCTAACTTCTTTATTGTCAGATATTCGTCACTACGGAACAAACTCCCCCAACATTTGCGCATTTTCTCACCATTATTTAAGAACGACGTACGTAGAGTAGTTACTGTACCCTTTATTATTAATCTATACCACCCATACTCACTTGTGGATCGAGTGTATAAAACTCGATTGGGCTTCTGGAAAATGCCTTTTTCACCTTTTCGTTCATCGCAAAAATGAAAGTAAATCTTGCTACTCATAACATATAGGTATCAACCTAGTCTCTTCCACTTCAAACAGAGCTCAAAAATCAGCGCATACTGCTTATTTACATGCATCTCAACCTTCCTCTGCCTGCAAAATCGGTTACTATCGATCAATAGTCTGACTTCATATTCATAAAACTTGTCCTTCTAACTTCGTATAATATGGCTCACTCACAGCTCTCTCCCACACAACCACCTGACGGTTTCCAACACCTCCCCCAAAACGGTGTGGCACCCATACCCGGCCACCATCATCTAAAATAAACATTCACTATCATCTGCAACCTTATTTTTCATCAACTCCTCTTTTCAAGCGGATGATTCTCGCCCGCTGAAATCACCTTATTTTTGACGAACCCAAACAGTACCCTCCAGATGAAATAAGGTCAGCATCTTGGATTCTTCCTTTCTCACTCGTCGTTGATATCAGTCGATTTTAGACAATTCAGACCTCATACTACCTTCACCCATACAGAGCCCTAGGTGGTATCTTCTTTGCCCTTAACGACCATCCATGATGGCTCCGACCATTTCCTGTTTTCGTTTCCAGCATGCGTTCTAGTGACTGCCTTCTCTAACCGCTTCTTGATCCGCGGCTGGCAGCCAGGCCAGACCGTCATCCTTCATTTTCCTCTCTCTCTTTCAGGCTGCATAGTTCTGTTTGCATGGAAAAACGCTATGCTCTGACTACCGCGGTTTCGGCTCGCCTGTGATTATCCAATCCTCGAAAAATGATGTCTCCCTTGCCCTACCCATACCACATTTCAAATACTTTCTGCACACCACGAGTACACCGACGCTAACACAATAGTGCGGGGCGCATTCATATCCACCGTTTTGGCCGGCGCACATCGGGCGGGAAGCTCGGTCGCAGCGGTGTGCGGGTGCAGCCAGGTTGGCGGATTGCGCTTGTATTCACCCTCAAACGGTGTTTTTTGGATCAGGTGGCCAGCACTCGGTCAGCCCCACCCATTAGCGCTGTTGTGTTAAACAGCACCCTAGCCCCTACGTTCATGTGCGGCATTTTGTACGGGCTTCTTCTAGCTCCTACAAAAAATTCTGCAAAACGACGCAAAACGGACTCACAAGGGACAGTAATTTTATCAACATCTGATATGAACTGGCGCTCAAAATGCACCTTGACATCCGAAAACTGCTGAGGACCTTCATTTTTCACTAACCTCCATTCTGGTCTGCGGAATTTTGCAAAAGACCGACGCTCTTGGTAGCAGTTCTCCACACGAGTCCACCAAATATTGTCTCATTTTATTCTGGTTCTTCTTCTTTTTCAACCCCACCTTCATCTCTGGACCAAGCTTAAATTGATGAAATCAAAAGTACCCAAAACAAACCTAGTGTATTAGTCTTACGATCACACAATTCCCATCCCGTGTCGCCGCTATCCTTGCTCAACGGACTGTGCCTTCAGATATTTTGCGTGTAATACTGCCTCATATGATATGAAGTCTGTTTCTGGCTCATCTCTATCCCGTTATCATATCCATATTGATCTCCATTTTCATCGCATAATCCCCTTGATCTTTGAGGATACCGATCGACTGGCGGCGACAGCCATCGTTAGTGACGAAACGTCCACGTTGAAAAGTAGCTCTTGTGAAGCTAAAAAGAATTGTTATGGAAATGGAATAAACATGTTTTTGAGCATTTTTTGGAAATTGAGAAAATGTTAATCTGGATAAGATGATCATTGTTCAAACGGGCGATTATGGGTATAAAAGTAGGTGAAACCGGAAATTGCGTCACTTGCGCTCAAATGGCTATCATGGCTGTCCGTGCGCACGCTACTGCAACCCACGTTACCGATTCTGAGTTGTTTAGACGTTACGTTCGACGTTTTTATTCTAGGTTTTTTGATTTTGAATCTGATTTTAGGCTTTTTCACCATAGGACGCTAGCGTCGTTTTATAAATATCCCAGTGTCATCTCCGAAAATTGGCTCCGAGAGCATCCGCGGTCTCTTCCCTCTTCTTTTCCTCATCACACGATCAAAAATTGCCGCGTCCACAAGCGTCGCAGAGGTCGAAGCGGTCGTCGGTAAGTGTGTTATTTTTTTAATTAATATTTATTTGCAGTTTCCCAAATATTGCCTGCCCGGCATTCGTCATGTTGCGTGCAGTTAGCAAGCAGTATCAGGTGGTGGGAAGTTGTCTCCAATGCAGTCATTCCTTCCATCGGTCTCATGACCATTATTACGAGCGCAATCGTAAGTTAACCGCAGAGCAGGAGGCGCACGTAATTAGCATAATGGAAATTTTTGGAAATTCTAGAGAGGTCTGTCGTTATGCGCGGGATAAGTTCAACCGCCTAGTTACAGTTCGGGATATCGATAGTCTTAGGCGTATATTCCGGTTAATGAATGACCGGAACGACGTCGTTCGCGTAACAGGCTTACTGCGCGGACAAGGTAGTCTCAGGTTACTGAAACGGGAAGATGTAGTTAGGTTTGCGTTCTTCGTGCCTGATAGGGTCAGGCATTTAGCTGAACGTTGCCGCGAGGTTCAGTTAGCAGACGCAACTCACCAGCTTAACTGCAGTGGGTACGTGCTGTGGCATGCCATGACAGTAGATGATGGTGGGTTAGGACGGTCATTATTTTATGCTCCGCTCCCCAACAAAAGCGGAGCAAGCTACCGCAGGGCGATTATTGCTGTGAAGGCTATGTGCCCGCGACGGGTAAGGTTAGGGCGATAATCGTCGACTGCAGCTTGGCGCAGCTGAACGCCTTTCAAGCGGCATGCCCGGAAGCCTGTGTAATATTTTGTCGGTTTCGTGTCCTCGTGGACATGCGTCGATGCTGCGGTAGCCTTCCGGTAAGCGTCGAAGGGGACAGAAAGCGCATTCATCAGTGGATGTGCAATTTAGTGTTTGCATCTACCAAGGTAGACTTTGACAAGTTTAAGGCTGCTATAGGAGTTCGGTGTCCGTCGGCGCTCACGTACCTTCAACGTGCGTGGCTGCCCTATGAGTCCATGTGGGCAAAGTACAGTGTAAAGCGGACACTAAATTTTAGTATTTTTGCGACTAATAGGGTTGAGGTAGAAACTAGGCATTTAAAGCTTGGTCTGTCAACGAGATCCATGCTTTCTGATGTATTCACGCGAATACTGCGGCGCACGAAAGAGTTAGATGAGGCTAGGCGTCGCCACGTCATTAGGGAATTTTTGGGCACCTGCGTCCCACCCGCAGGCCTGGAGATGTACGGTGCCCTGCCATACAGAATTAGTCAGTTTGCAAGAAATGCACTCAAGGCCCGCCTGGAAGCGCATAAGTTAGTTTATCTTCAGAAGGTAGGCGGGTTTTGGGAGGTAAGGTGTTCCAGATCTTGCGGTGCACGTGTACTGACGGGCGTTCAGCAGTCATGCCCGTGCACTTTCTGGAACCAGTGGCTGTTGCCATGCAGCCACATATTGCGCGTCAGCTCCTTCCTTAGGTATGACGCAGCCAGACTTCCAGTAGGCCGGAGGGGGTATTAATGAGACGGTTATAAACGCCAGTCGCCCTCACCCCAGAAGGACTGCATCGTCGAAGAGGAACATTTAACTTTCAACAAAGAAGATAAGATGTCCCTCTTTGGGGACGCTTGTCAGGTCATTTACGTGTCCTCTTTGAGCGCAAGCGAGGCCGCGTCAGGGCGTCTACCAGAGCAACTACGATATATAGCTAAGTTGATAGCGGCAGGTAAGGAATTCACAGTGGTGCCAACGGAGAACCACGCAGGAGTTGGCGAACCCGTTTGCAGTGCTGGGACACGGAGAATTTGGAAGACGGTTGAACTGATTCCCGGCCCGTCGTCATCCGTTAGGTTGCCTACGTCTTCAAAACGTAAGGCTTCTCTTGCGCCCCGGGACACTGACGACGTTGATATACAAATCGTTGGTGATCCCTCGCAGTTGGTTAACTTTAGGAAGCACGCCATCATGACTTCCGCGGGCTACAGAATACAGAAGCTGAAGAAACGCGGGCATTCGCAGCCGCCACCGTCACCAATCACACAGGACCTATGCGGCATCTGCAGACTGGAGCAGCCCATGGTGGATTTGGATGAAACAACGGAGTGGGTGCAATGCGATTTATGTAAACGTTGGATTCACTCGCATTGCGCCAATTACCTGGGCCAAGGGGTCCACATCTGTGTGCATTGTCTATCAGCACAAAATAAGCGTTATTAATAATAATATTCACTATTTCCATTGCAGGTGGACCTGAAGAGCCCAAGAACACGTCGGACGGATGAAGAGGACCCAGGAGACAAACGAAGGACGGCGGATGTGCGAGGAACAAGGACCGCGGGAGGGACGGGATTGACGAGAAAGCCACTATGGCCCCTTTTGGGGCCACCACTATTTGATTACTGGCACCGATTTCCAAAATCGGTTATTTCTGTTATGATTTCATTGTGTGATTTAGGTTGTTGGTAGGTGAGTCTTCTTTCACGTGCGCAACAAAGGTTGGGGTTTTGGTGCTCATTCGTTTAGGAGTAGTGAAACTGGTCCCCTGCACGCGTGTAAATGTTAAAAGTGTATGCTGAGGCAGACAGGTCTGTGTTTGCCTAGAGATGCCTATAGGTGTCGTTCGCCATATATACCTGACCAGAGAGAGGGCGATTGACATGACACGGGGTTGGCAGAGGGGTCTTACGTTTTGCCGTTGGGCATTATATGCATATATCGCACGACTAAGTGGCTAACGGGTAAATGCATGTATTTTCAGTTTAGTAGATCATAGCTTGCGTTGACGTTAATTGCTATACGGAGATATGCATATGTAGTCTTCCCACATGGGGACACAATTGTTTAAGAACACTTATTTAATAGGTTTCTTGTGCATGTCGGTGCAACAACGTATATGATGTACATGTCCAGTGGAAACATAAATAGCTATATATATATATAGATATATATATATACGAGCGACAATAACCGCGAAACCGGTCGTGTGCTCCCGGGCTAATTTTGTTTACGCATCCAGATACTACTTCCTGCTTATATACATATATATATGCATATACATATAAGCATGTGTCTACTATAAACGCGTTTAGGGAATTATTAAGTTCCGCCATTTTAATGTCCACATTATATGCCTAGAGGTGCACATTTATTTCTTTACATGTTTTCGTATCTATATGTATATATACGGATACATATATGTACATGTTAATATACACATTTTGGCCACTTTATATCGATTTGAGTCATACCTAAACGCATAAAATCGATAAACTCTGTTCATATGACGATTACGCAGCAAAAATGTATGTAAATACTACATCACCCTGGCGCATACATATGTTTACATGTATATATACATATTTATACATGTATATATACATATATATATAAATTATGTTAAGGTAGACATCCTCGCTGTCTTGGGGCAGACAGATATTTATATGCGTCTTCAATTTCCCAGCCATCAACGAAAACACGCGATACAAAAGTGTCATTTTCACTATCACAGCCAATACATTTTACGGTTTTGGCATGCTAACTGGACATTTTTTATTTTTCTGGACAAATCAAAATCAATATTATCCTCCTAGCTTTGCTCATTCTGATTCATCACTTTTTCACCACGTTGAAAAATTATGACAGCTGACATTTAACAGCAACCGTTATCAGTTATCGCGGGGACGACAGTCGTCAGTATCAGTTATCGCGGGTGGATGAGTTACATCCAACGGTTTGAACGCCCGCAAAAACATGGCCGTTTCGCGGGGGTGGACCTTTCGTAAACACCACAGCCATCGCCCTTCAGCCAAATTTTGCGCCCGCCATGCGCACCTTTCATGCATTCAAACACAGCATTACTCGCAGACCAGGACTGGTAATCAGCCACAGAAAACTCTTGCTGAATCATTATTTAGCTTTGATTTAAAACTCGAAACCTCATGCTCAGCAACTCATGTTGCCTATTATAATCTTGTGAGCGAAAACGCATTGCACCGCATGTCTGGTTTCTGTTTTCTGCGTCTGCAATGTGCCTTCCTTGCCCAATTTTGATCTTGCCTTGCATATGCCTCTCGTATGTCGACAAATGTGCACCAGATACCTAATCCAATAACTCAAGGTTGCTCGCACTCCTATTCCCTTTAGATTTATATTATAGGCGCTTCCTGTGCCTCATCCTTGTAAAAATTTGATCTTGCATTGCGCATGCCTCTTTCAAATCGAGAAATATACAGTGTTATTATTATTATAAAAATATATACCACAATATGTTCACAATTATTCGGGTTTTATAAGTAATATCACCGATCTCCATCAAAACCAATCTTTCATCCAGCTAACCCAAACCTCCTAAGGTTGTTCCTAACCTACTGAAATGCAATTTCGTGACTGAGAAAAACTAAAAGGGAATATTTTCGCCAACTTGTGTTTTCTGAAAAATATTTAAACAGATCAATGGCACTGACGGTTAATTGTATGTTTGGCCGATGCACTCACTCGGGAGGGGGTGTTGAGGCAGACCGATTGGATCTATAGGTGTGGCGGCCGGACCAGGCTTGGTGGAGTGTGCGCGCGTATTCACATTATTTATCGACTGGTCATCAGTAAACGAGTGAATATTTCACGTTACTGTGTCTCTCCTGGCTTCTCGTAACGCATAAATACAGTGAAAGGCTCGTAGCGTGTCGAGGGCGCAATGAAAATACAGACTGACTAGTCCCGATTTTACAAGTTTATTGTTCCCAAGGACACCAGCGGACCATTTTGGTTACAGCATTGTGGTTTGCTTCAGACCATGGTCAAACGGGCGACGGTGCCAACAGACTAGATGTTCACATAAGTTGTAGCCCTTCACGAGCGTGGGCCATGAACACTGATTGTAATTGTCGGCCGGCTGCCCTTACATTTACACTTTGTAGGTGGTTTAGCATTCGCTGTTGTATGAATTACCAAAAAGGTCCCGGAAAGTGTTTCAGGAGCAAGATTGTACCTCCTATGTCTGGACAGTTATTTTACGGCATGGCTGCCGCTTTAGAGCGGAGAGATATTGGTAGGACTACAGTACGTCAATTTTTCCAAGAGGCCCAGACTTAGCGACTTCGGGACATTTGGGGAATTAATCCGGTAGGTGAAAGGTTTTCTGTGCGACAGGAGTTTAAGTTTTGGGGTCGAAAAAAGGATTCAATGCCTGGAGGCGTAGCTGACAGAGATTTTCAAGAGTCACTCCTGGGACGCCTTCACTGTGAGCCGTTGCTTTTGTGCTAAATCATGCCTTGGTTGTCATACACTTCTTCGGCGAGCGGATTAACTTTTCTTCCACATCTCTTCCATGGAGCAACCAAATGAAAGTTAAAAAGCGGGACTGGTTACCAAAGAGGTAGTTGCATCGAAAAACTTTGTGCAGTTAAGTAATTGCCACATATTCACGTGAATCCTACCTGCCAAATTCAACTGACCACCCAGAAATTCGCATCGTTCAGGTTCTCATAATTTGAACGTATTCTTCCTATACGCTACCATTCAGGCATCAAGCTTAGCTTTCAAATGTTTTTTTGGTGTTCCTGCTTCCATTTGTTCCACAATGTTCACTAATCCATACCCGCCTCACAATTATTTTATTTTTTGCCTTGTTACTTTATTGCTTAAACGAAAGTACACATAAATTTTAAGATTTGGGCCGGAAGATAACAGACAGCTGCAAGTGGGGAAGTTGACCAGTAATGAAAGGGTTCGAACACGTATAACATTTTGTCCAACCAACACGGTCTTACTCGTTGGTGGCGTTGTTGCATGCCAGGATCCTCTTTTGTTGTAGAGGGACCACATCTGCCTGCGATGTGCACATGGTGTCCCATAGACTTCAGTTATTCCGCTTATCATTCCTTCAGATAACCTCTGGATGAGGATCATGCTCTGATGTGCAATTTGGTTCAATAAGGCACCAATCATATCAAAGTATTTCGCAGGTCTTTAGCATTACTAAGCTGCAGTCCACGAAGACCTCTGAATCCCCGTTTGACCACCGATTACAGAATGCAGTTATCTTGCACACTTATTTGGGAAATCCATTCTTAACATTGCATCAAAATGAAATCTGGGAAAGACCAGGACTGAATGTTTTAGGTCTAACTTTGGCGCCTATATGCTCGATCCAGCTCGGGCACCTTGCATGCATCCACTGGCAGCGGCCGTTTTACTGAGGCAAAAGAAAGCGTCATCGGCTGACAAATAAAGACAACTTGCGTTTATTAACAATCCGTCATCTCCGTTTCAACGAACACACTGACAGCGGTTGTGTGCGCATCGTTAAAACCAGAAACATGGACCATCAACAACATTTGGCGTACCAGATGGACCGGGTTTTTCTCATTATGCTTTCTGGCCAATCCTCAAGCCAATCTGGAGGGCAGATGGCAAGTTGGGGAAACCGGTGTCCTGATCCTCTTCCGGATGGATTTGAATGCTGTATTGCGCAAACAGGCCCTTATCCAGTTGGCAACCTTGGCCCATCGGCCGACACAGACCCCGTGGGGGTTATTTAACTGTTATTTTTATCACTGAAGCGATGTGTGCATAGATGGGTCCGGCAAGGGTCGATAGGCGAGATCCACAAGGGGTCATTAGCACGTCCCAGCATCATGAACTTACCACAACTTTGGCGAAAATGTTGCCGCAGCGCACGCGGCGCTGTAAATCCGGTCCGAATAAGAAGCAGATGCGATAGCTGTCTGAAAATTCCATGCATAACAAAAGTTCCAGAACCATAACTGGCCTCTGTTCGATGCCAGGTAGGTAATCTGCGAATAAAGAAACTCGAGGCACTCAACTTATTCATCCTAATAAAGATTCAAAGGTCGTAGCTGCTGCACACACGTACCATAAAATCGGACCTCGTGAAAGAATGCACATTTGTAAGCACGATGCCTGCATTTGTGGAATCGTCTTCTGCGATACACCTTCTGACAGGTTCGTAATTTTGTGCAATAATTTACGGTGGCATTACTTTGACGGGCGTGTCTTTTCGCGGGTAAATCGTACAAATGAACAAACATGACTAATTTGCTAAAGCATCGCACAAAGCTAAACAAACTAATCTCATGATGGCAAAGTACTGAAAGGGTATGGATTTGCAGACCAGCAGATTAAACAATGTCACAGATTCATTCGGAATCTGGCCGAGTTGAAAAACAACAGTTATGTGTAAGAATAATTTCACTAATAATGACTGCAGTGACGAATAAAAATAAGCCTCTTCCCGCATGCATTGCAAAATTCACATGGTTTTGTTGCGAAACATAAAGGAGAATGAAGGAAAATACGTACGTCTGACAAAGCTGGATTATATGCTGTTTCCACGGCTTAACACGTCGCAAGCCATGGCTGTGCATATCGGATTGTTTAACAGACCCCCGCAAAAGACTTCCGTCGAATTCTGAAAGCAGTTTTGATAACAAAAATTAAACCCTGAAGGCTAATTATTAGAGAAATGACTTGACATAAGCGATAGCCTTCATATTTATTGTGAAGGTAAGCATACTAAGCTTCAGTAAGTATACCCGAGCACTCTCCGTCCATACGTTGAATCTCGAGCGCCAGTACACCAGCATTTTATGATTTTGTCTATGTTCGTCGCGGGCCCTTCCAGCATTTCCGGTATTTCCATCGCGTCATTTGGTATGCAGCTCGCGAAAATTGTGGAATCAATTTCCCACTTTGCGTACTACTGCACCAGCACCCCTGGCTTAACCGTGCTCGAGTGCATGGACCTGAAAGTTAAAAAGAAACAACCGTTGACTGATTGTGGCACGGAAAATGTCTACCTTTCTCAAACCATCCATCAACTTAGCTAAGGAATCAAGATTAACATTTCCAGTTGGCTCGAAACGGTGACTTATATCATCATTCAATCGTTGCAGACCAAACCTGTGCGTGGTGCCTGGCTTTCTTACTTTGATACCAGTCACTTTGGGCAATAGACGGCCAAATTTGCCTGCAAAAGCTGATAAACTTGGTTGGCTCATTTAAACGGAGTAGATCTACTGTCATGGATATTGGTACTTCTATGATTTTTGTCTGACCAACTCCTGATGTCCGAGGAAAAATTTACGTTATGCTAAAAGAAAACTTGCCTAGGGCTGAAAATGGTGTCTGGCGCTGCCCGAAGGGTAGAATTAATCAACGATGACAGAACGTTTCTTTTGTTTATCTATACTGGACAACATCCGGAGTAATTGTTGCTCTAGTGGATTTTAAGGGCTACTTAGGAGAGGCTTTGAAGTATTATACGGAGTCTCTGAGAGTATGATATCAACAGTGATGAAATGCGCTTCCGCATCCGATACCTCCGACAGAAAGGAGTAAACAATCTTTGATTACTGGAAGCGGTTATTCAGAAGGAAGAGGGCAGGGATTTCTTTTGAATATGCCCATTTATCAGGTTGTTCGCGGAAGTAACTAAAATAACGCAACGAATTTTATGGACTTGGGCAAACTTTTACGTTGATTCTGCGTACACAGGTTGCCGTGCCCCACGGCGGAAATGTACTCCGCCGGGAATTTTATCCAGTGGCGTCTGAAATTTAATCCTTTGAATGAGCAGAAGAACAAGCTCAGCAAATGTCACAGTCAGAGTATCCCGTCGGTCCTCCGACTTGACGAATTAAAGCCCGTGCCTGTGTACTACAGATCACTGGAGAAATAGCGCACTATATATTTGTTGCCAAATTTCCTTTTGTTCGTAGTTGTCAAGACCATTTCAAATACTTGATGGGTCATAAAATCTATGATTGAAAGTGCCTGGCATTCTTACGGCAGAACACGATATACAGAGTGGCTCTACGAGTGTCGCGCGTACAAGTCCCGTTTGGATAAACGATGAACGAAGAGTCATCCTACCACCTAAATAAAGTTGTAGCTTCGTGATATCTCACGGTATTTCGCTCTTTGGATGGCACCTTTTGGGCCTAAATGAGCATGCCTCCTTCTCGCCAAATAAATAAATAGATATTTTTCACTATTTACAAAGGCAAGCATGCCTGGATGGAGCATCGGCATGTACCGTTGGTATAATCAGATGCCAAAACCCGAGGTTCAAAACATTTGTCAGAAAAATAACTATTAACTCAAGAAAGACTACCTGTCGAAGCTGTTAGAATAGCTCACGCGACGGAAGAATGTTATAACAGAGCGGATTGCCGACATGTTGTGCACTCGCGAAAAAGTAGGGTAGGTGTTGTCAGTAGAGCTGCGGAAGTAGGGACATGTACCCCTAATGGGAGGCGAGTCAAAAACTATCCTGAAGTTTCTGTCCAACAAATCAGCTACAATTGCGGAAGACTGTGGTAATCGAAATTCATCCGGACGACGAGAGCTATCTCATGTTTTAGCCCCAGTACCAGGTGCCGGTAGGGCAGAATAGCGACTTAGTCCAATATAGCAAAATCCCAGTGCCCTATACCAACACGTACAATAGTAGAAAAGAAATGCCCGAGCTTATTGTGGCTACCGCTGAACATGCTAACACTGTATTCGCTGATGCCGAAGCGCGGCTAACAAAAACAGAGCGTGTACCCGGATCGTTGAGACAAAACTTCTCTATTTACAGTCAGGACAAAAGTAATAAAATTCAAGGGGCGAGTGGTTATCCTCACCCGAGAAGGGATCAACCATGTTAATTCCAGAACCAAAGAATTTACTAGAAACATTCCGGTGGTGCAGTCACCTCACTAATTCCCCCTACACGGGTCCGTGTGGCCTACGCTTACAGGGCCCAATTTATGTCCAGAGAGGGGATGCACTGCTCTCAAGTGCTCTGAAAAGCGTAACCACAGAGGCCAGTAATTCCCTTGTTGTATGTAACTCCGATCTGCCGCGAATAAACTGGGCTTTTGAGAAGCCTGCATAAGGTGAGGTGGATGAAGGCTTCCCCTGGTGGTCACAATTACACGCCTTCAGTCGGCATACTGAAGGCGATACCAGGAACCGATCTGACCAGAAGCTGCCACTTCTGTAACTTGATATTGCCAGCACATATATGACACCTTCAAACTTTAATGTCTTCCTCTCTTGTACAAGAGAGATCACATTGAATTAAAAATCACAGTGCACTTGGGCCTACTCAGGATTCCCCCAAAATGACGGGGAACTTCAATAATATGGATCCGGCTAAGCTCCATAACCGAGAAATGGAATTAACCTGAGATACGGCAGGTGGGGGTGAGACAAAGGAAAGGCGAAGAATAATCGAGGAATTTCTACGAATCCTGCAGCATGAACGTACACCTTTGAGATGTAGGAGTGGAAAAAAAGACGTCAGTACAGGGCAGCCACTGCAAAGGCCACTGGGCGGGGAAATAAATGCTTGGGTCTAAACATCAGTGCGCGGAACAATCGGAGCTAGATAATGCAAGAAAGACTCAGGAAAGCCAGTAAAGTCCACCCGAGTTAAAAAATGCGGGCATGAGTACAGGCTGGCACAGTGTGTTAGGCAGCAACTGAAAAAGCTAGTCCAAGTGCAGCCAAAATGTTCACTGAGAGGTGGCATCGGTCTTTTGAAGGTTGGAGGTCCGGATATCACGGACGACCAGAACAAAGCAGTCGGCTTGCCTAAACATATCGGCAGTGCCCATGGGATTGATGTAGGCTCCAGTGCATTATTGCTGGATGCCCTGCAGCTGATCATCGGAGAACTGTTGATAACGGAGGACAATGTACTCAGACAACAGGAGATGAGTAAAAGCTAGTTGGCCGTGACAGACAATAATCACCCGGCCATCACGAAGCCAACAGCTGGAATTTTAGCAGGCCCGGCTTGCAGTTTGTTCAAAGCTAGTAAAAATGGCGAAGTACCAAGCGACTGGAGCAGTGCAGCGGTTGTACCTTTAAAAAGAGTAGTCTGCAGCTGGATATGCAGAGTCCAGGCCTGTAAGCCTGGCTAACGCTCTATGTAAAGTGATGCAGAAATTAACTCGAGAGCATAACCAACAATTTCTAGCAGAGGACTCAATAACCTGCTCAGGTCAGCAAGGTTCCGCCGAAAATAAAGGCTCTTTTCACCAACACCGTGTTGGATGACAGTGAGCGGAGTGATGTGCGCAATTTTGAAATCAGGAACACGTTGGATTCAGTGGATTGTTGCCCAATTATAGTCACGCCGGAATCCTCTGGTATCCAATGACATGTACATAACCGGCTGAAGACTTTCGTTACTAGTAGACATTTTGGATCATAGTGGAAGGTAGGTGTTAGCAAAACTTGAAGATACGAGCGGCGTTCCGCGAGATTCTGCCTTAGGGCCGTTTTTGTTCCTACTCTCCATAAATGATCTGGCCTGGGCCTAAAATCACGCAGCATTTTCTTCGCCGACGACATTAAGGCGCTGGTGTATACGGGCGGAGAGCACCTCAGTAACAGTATGAACCTGGAAGAGGCGTGTTCCCGACCGGAGTGCATACCGTCGGTAGATTTATGGACACTCCGATGGCGGGGAATCTCGCCGTATAACCCTGTAATCTAACTGGAACTGATTTGCAAAAACCAACCTGTACGTTGTGCGGGTACGATTCGGCTTGGGTTGGGCGCTGTTGTAATGTGGGGCCCCGTTACCGTTAAGGAAGTTTGCAGTAAAAACCTAACTTGCTGAGCTCAGGCTCACAAGGTCTCATGTTTCATGCCCTGCAGATCCGGTCATTCAAACCCCACGGAGGAGCACTGTCTCAATATACCACAGTACTGTACCCAGCAGGCTGTGATGTAAAACTGGTTGTCTTAGCGCTGATCTCGTTTTACGTTTGCTTGCTCTTAACCGTTGTGACCACTTGTGTTCCACCCTTACTTGGTTTTGTACGACTGCAGTACTCACAACCCAGAAACTCGACTGTTACGAGGAAAGGACAGTTGGAAGGGGCCGTAGGTTGAGTATATTTAACAGGAGCGTGCATGGTCAACACGCAATCTGTCCATCCGTTAGCCTACTGCAGTAGTCCACTGTTGTTGCCGATGCAGTTATTCCTCACGGTCACTTCTGCTCGCGGCTTCCATACCTTTCTCCTTTTCCTTGATTCAGCGCCCCACTCAAAGAAATATCCGTCAGACCTTTCAATACTTTGAGTGCCTCGGCTAGGCCCCTCCGCACTCGTTTCTTTCTATTGAGAAGACGTCCAGTTCATGCAACCTCTACTTACGTGTCACCTTGTTGACCTCCAACCATACTGGTGGCTGGCCGCTGCACTTTTTCCAAACAGGCTGCATCCTTCTTATGGAATGGTGCCCAAGCGCAGACGCAGTACTCTGGGTTAGGGTCTGACGATATAACCGCACGAACACCACCTTTTTACATCGAATGACCGACTTCAGTCTGAAAAGTCTTTTCCCATACTCATGGACTGCCAGTTTGCGCTCTTCAGCTCATTTGAAGTTTGTCGACTGCACTAATCCAAGATCTCGTTTTCTTGGTTGTTCTGACCGCAAACAACCGACCCTCTCCACTACGGTTGTTACTTAAGATTCATTCAGTACATTACTTGTTCGCATTAACGGCCAACACTAATACTTTCAATAGGTCATTGGCCGTTTCGGTTCTGTTCTCTGTACCCACAGCTTTCACCTCATCTGTAAATACGAAATATGGCCAAATCATTTAAATAGTCGTGGGAAAGAAGAGGCCCTAGTACCGACATTTGCCACACTCCGCTGGTGATTTCTAACGCATCTGAGTTTCCTCCCGTCGAACGTGGAACATCCTGTTACTTGAAAATCCCGATACCCACTTATGGAGCCAACCTCGAAGCTCGGATTGGCGTAGAATCAAATAGGGTCACACCCGATCAGGCCGGACGACAGCAAAAGGCAATCTACCGTACAATGAGCGGGAGATCTGGGATTCGAGTCTTATGCTGTTTCCGTGACAAGTGCTTAATATATATATATATATATATATATATATATATATATATTACTCCGTCATGAAAACAAACCAGATACTAACGCTACAACATACAAATAGAACTTTTGAAGAAAATAGGCAAAAGAGGGAAAACTGACAGGGATAGAACATTTCCTCATTTTCTTCCGTGTTTTTAAAGGGTCATGCAGCATTCGCGCCATTGAAATTGTTTCTGAGCCATTTCTGAGAGCATCTACTAGCCACGATCCTCGTCTCTTGAAGCCAAACCACGAAGGTGCGAAGCACCAAACGAGGCCTAAACCGAAGCTAACTTCTTCATATCTCTACGTTAAATCAAAGCCTGACTGCCGCGTCGCTCCTCCCAGCTTTGCCGAGCACGTCCAGAAAGAGTACGAATAGATAGACAATGGATGCAAGCATGCGCAGTAGGTGTCCAAGCCACCAAAGGTGATGTAGAGCGGTTACTTCAGTCAGAGGACGATCGTCTGCATCTAACACACGACGATGCACCGTCATTGCTCACCCGATGTTCCCGCCAGACACGGGCAATGCTTCAGAGACATCGGTGGTCGAACATAGAAATTCGCCAGGCACTCTCAATGCGGAGGAGCCAGGTGACGCAATCCCAAGGCAGAACACTACGGACTGTGGCGTTATATACCCTTCCCTTGGGGAAAATCCGGATGTCATGGCGCCGCTGCACGTGTCGCAGCTTCGCGAAATCTGCTCTGAATTTCGTAATTTATAATGAAACCTCCTCCCCAACATCGCCAAATGTGATCAAACCCCGAAGGTAACTGAAGCTATTGACTACTTCTAACAAATCACAAGTATTGTATGCGGGTACAGGCTTTTGCCAGTCTTGAATAAATACCTTACATTTTGAAGGTGCAAAGCACACCATACCTAAATACCTTAATCGCCAAGCGGTCTAATGCTTGTTGAATTGTTCGTGCATCATCACTCGAAAAGGTGACACCATCAGTGCACTCTAAGTCAGAAACTGTCCACTGGAAGTAGTCAAACTCCAGTGTGTAAAATACCACATAAGGCGTTCTGCACAACATCCTCTATTGCAAAGTTGAGTGGAAATGGAGATATAGGGCAGCCGTGTCGTACTCCCCTGGAGACGACGAAGGGTAGCGAAAACTGGCCGTAAGCTGTAACCCGACATGAGGCGTAACAGTACAACTCTTTGAAGACGGACACATTATTCTCACGTACTCCCTTTCTCAACAAACATTGCCACAGTGCAGACCTATTAACAGAATCAAAAGCTGCGCGGATGTCTAGAAACCAGATGATGGAAAGTGAAAAAGTTCTGTAACAGCTGGCGGCAAGCGAAGATTTGATCGGTACAGCAACCACCAGTGCGAAACCGGGCCTGTGCTTCATGGGTTTGGTTTTCAAGCTTGTTGTACAACTTGGGAGGAATGGCGGACGAAAGCATCTTTGACTTTTAATCACCGCCATCATCATCATCATCGTTCGGCATTAAATAGCAGGACTAGACCTTGATTATTTCGGAATTAGGTTAGTGTCCTTACGGTTAGCGCGCCTCTTACGGAAGCTCTTTTTAGGGATGGGTACGATTGTCGACCCCCTTCCCACACGAAGTGGGACTTTTCCGAAGTACCAAACCCCAGATAACAAAACTTCCATTCCTCCGACCAGTTCCACTCCATCATCATCGTTCATCGTTAAACAGCAAGACAAGCCCCACTGACCGCTGCCTTTCCCTAGAGTTACACGTTTATATAAAATGAGTGAATATCCAACGGGAACAGGGAGTGGACCTACACAGGCGGGAAAAGATAAGATGCTGCCGCAGCCAACACACGACACACAGTCTAACTGTACAAATGCACGTGTTTTCAATCATTCTGATTCGATAGAAAATGACAGCACGATCGCCACTGTTCACGGTTCATTGCCATATGCTTCAGTGTCTCCAGCCAGCAAGTCGAAGAGTCTTTCGGACCCCAACCACGAACGCGTGAGACATCTACTTTACCTAACTTCGCTGTACATTTTCTCATCCCACGTTGCCACGTCATCTGTTGGCCTCCACATGGCTTCTTTCATTCCTTAGGAGGAACATAAAATAGGGCACGGTATGATAGACGAGTGTTCGTCATACGCAACACGTTACCCAACCAGCGTAGCCTACTAAGTTTCATACGCGGAAACAAGCTATTCTCAGAAGTGGCACCCAATACCAGATTCCTAACCTCAATGTTACTCACTCGGTCACTCCATCCAATCCTAGCCATAATACGTAAACATCGGTTGTCGAAAACCTCCAACCGACGAACATCGCTCGCACGCATACTCCACGTCTCGCAACCGTACAACAGAACTGAACGCACTGCAGCACAGTACACACGACTTTTCAACTTCAGTGAAATGTCAGGTCGACGCCACAAGTGCTTCAGTCCAGCGTAAGCTACCCGAGCCTTGGATATACGCATATTTACCTCCAATCCCGAGCTTGGATTTCCTTGAGGATCTCCGGCTCACTTGGCGAATCTCTGGTAATAGGCCATTGGTCGCTTGTCCGAACGGCTAAATTAGGACCTAACGCTTGGGACCAGCTAAATTGTGCTTGAAGGTGCTCCGCCCAGCGTACACGACGGTGCTACAGGTCGTAGATAGACGAATCGTCAGCTTTACAGATGGTTTTACCCACACCTAGTGCTTTCCTACCGGTAGCTCGAATGAAGTGAAACGGCTTCCGGGAATCTCGGGTAGCTGCAACACGCTCCATCTCCAAAACTTGTTGAGACCACAAGATCTCGCGCTCCCTATGCAAGCTTGCATTGAGTGCAAGTCTCTTTACCAGCTTTCCAGCCAGTGCGCTTCAAAAAATTGAAAGGCGTATCGGATCAAATGGCTTGTCGCAATGTAACCGACGCCGCATCGTGCGTTCTGAGCGCCCATCAAAGCACGCGGACAGCCTAGTGTATACCGACGCGTGGTCGGAGTCAAGGGGTGTCCTCCAGTACGACTGGAAGTCTTGTAGCAGCCCCGCCATTTGTGGCTAATGGCGATGTGGTCTATTTGGGTTCACCAATGACTCGAAGAGGGAAGACTCCAGGTGGAGTATCGGCCATTGAAATTTCTAAACATTGTACTGGCGAGAAATAGTCAACGGTTTGAATACAGAGCTAGAAATCCCTCTCCCTTTTTCAAAACGACACAATCGAGACCAAAAAGGCCTCCCAGGTGCACCTTATTCGAGAACAGCCGATCTGCTGTAGCATTTATGTCTCGTGTTGAAGTCACGATATCACCCGCCCTTGGTTTATTTAAGAAGTCATCCAGCTGTTGATAGAAAATGTCTTTGATTGCATCTGCGCTGCAGTCTGTTGGTGCGTACCCTGAATCGACAAACAACTTGTCTCTATCATTGACGAATGTTTACTTTGCACGAACCTCTGAGTCTCTCTGCACCCAACCATCTGTCGACTAAGACCCAGTCAAGTAGCGTAACCTCAGCTCTCACTGAGACCACACCACCAGCAGCACCAAAATCCGCAGACTCAGGGTCCCCGGAGCGGTTGAAATGAAACCTCGCGGAAGGACTAGATGTCAGTCAGATAACAGAACTAGTCTTGAATGTTCCCAGGTCTGAGTCATATCCTTGGATCCGAAGAACTGCATGCCACCTTTCGCGTCTCGTGGTCGCAAACAAAGGAACTGCTAATACTTAATGGTTATCCGTAAATCAAGTTGACCCGGTCTTGCTGAATAAGTGGCCAAAGACAAAGAGCGATATTGTCGAGGGATTGACGGGTTTCCGTTCGGTGAGCATTCCACAAGTCTACTGGTGGCACTGCAGTGCAGTGAGTGTTACCCACCATCTTCCTTTGTCGTATTCCACCAACTCGACGGAGGTTGCCAGAAGAGGCACATGAAGTTTTCAACTGGTCACCAGCTCATCAGTAACAACCATGATACCTTACAGGTCGCGTTTACTTGCTCGAAGGCCATAAGTGCGCCTTCGAATAAACAGGCTTACCCTGAACTGGGATTTCGAGTGGTACAACAGCACACAGCGGAACCGTGGACCGCGGCAGACAGTCGGTGTTGCGGAAGAGCCTGGAAGAGCTAAGATTTGTAATGACTCCTGAACGTCTCTTTTTCATCTTTCGCATTGTTTCCGCTTTTTCGCTACGGCTTCGATTGCACAAGACCTTTAAACAGACCAATGCAACAAAATTTCGTTTCTTTTCGTTTCACAATATCAATTTCTTCAGAATCTGCTTTCATTATATTTCTCTCTAGGTAGTTTTTATGCGCTGTTCTACCAATGAGCTCGGTTGATCCCACCGTGGGCTACCGTCATTATGTCATGTTATTGGGGCTTATGGGATTAGCAATATGTTATATTATGCGCATTTCCCCCGGGATTATAGTAATTTCTATGACAAAACCCAAAGTGGAGGTCAACGAATCGGCAAATGAGTAAGTTCATCGATGAAATTACAAATAGTGCAAGAACTAACAGATTTTCTTGGAGTCCCATTGAAGTGAATGCTATCCTCGGTTCTTTCTTCTATACGTATTGCGCTACTCAGCTCCCAGGTAAGTTTGATAATGATGTACGCTTTAGTAACATGGTTTTGCGTATCGCCTTTCCTATTCCATATCAACGCATTTCTAGTCTTCCACATTTGTCTCTTAACTGTAGCCTAATCGAGGTTGTTTCAAACCTTACCTTGGGTATTCATTCAAGTCCTCTGTTGTCTCGTTGCTAACTATGGGTACAGTTTAATTAATTTGCGAAACGTGGATCGGATTCTGCTACCAGATCCTTTCCCTAGAGGCTGTACACCGATAGATTCACGGAAAACGAATGTCCTATTATCTCTTGGCCTCAATCGAGTCTCAGAATGTTGATTAATTATCTGCTGTAACAAACTACGTCGCCCCTTCAGTTTTGAAACACATTGTCGTCTGAAGCGACTACAAATTCGCCATCGCAGCTCCATAAAAGGTGATTTTTACACCGCATGTGCTATCTACCGCTGGATCAGAACAGGAACAGACCACCGACCAGTTCATCCAGAGGTTGCGTCCTCTGTCGACTTATTTCAAAGCAGTAACCACTAATGTACATCGGGACGAGTTTGTTCGCGATACATTTATGTTGCGTAAAGTTCAGTCAGATCCAACAATGGTCTGTGGGAGAAAACAAACTTGGCCTCTGATTTAATGAGAAAATTGAAGCTTGGACAGAAACACTCCATGTCATACTATGTTACTCCGCCCACATCTTGTTTCTTGTCCATGGGTTTCATTATTGTGCCTGTCGCCGTTGTAGCCATTTCCCATTGCTTCTGGTGTCATCACTACCCCTCTGTTGTTAACGGGATCACATTACACGCACTCATGGAAACAGAAAGTTCGGAGAGCCACACTTGTAAGAACGTGGTTGAATAGTACAAACGGGATGTCGCTACATCACAACAAACAATCGCCATAGCGTCCACCGGCTTATCAAGTTGTACTCACGGACTGTCATTTCCATCTATCCAGACAGAAAATTTTCTTACGAACGTACTAAATTTTCCGTCATGTCAGATTTATGTCCTATTTAGACATGTCGTTCTCCGACTAAATTAAGGGGTCGAAATTTCGTTTCCTGGCTTTAAGCCATCTTTTTCTCTGTGCATGCTACTGGCATCCAAAATTCAACCACAATCACTTCGATCACCCCTCTTTTGGTTGTAGACCGTCGCCATTAAACCTCGGCCATATTCTATGCAAGATGTTTTGTTTATCAGGCCTGAGATCAAAGCGTTTTTGTACACATTATCGAGCCCCAGAATTCTCCCTGGAAAATGCTAGTCCTTATTTTAACGAATGTCACAACAGGGTCCTAGTGATCGACTTTTGTCAAACAACGATTTAGCTGCTTTTCCACTCCCACATATTGATCCACTATCCAAATATCTTGTGATTTGAAGCGCACGATAAACCAGGCTTGAAGAGCACCTACCATCAAATATCAATTAGATTTCGAAAATGATTGTATAACATTCAAGCCGGTGGCAAACTACACCACTTCTGCCACGGCGTGAAAAACTGAATGGCATATTTTCAACGTGCGCTCGATGATATGGCAACAAAAAAGATAGTATCGTGGGACGTTATTCTCCGTAGATAACTTGGCTATCCGCAGAGCCACGGTGGAGCACAAAATTTGCAGAGTTTCTTAAAGTCGCGTCGAAGTGAGGACTTACGTTCTATCGGTTAAAGAACATTTTTTACGTGGGGATTCACTTGTCTTGGATTTGAATTATCGAAGATTCGATCAAGTGACACTGAAACCACTGAAAAACTGCCACCGTCGAATAACGCCAGAATACAGGAACGCATACTACGTATGCTTTTTGTTACTTCTTGTTGCCATTCCTTAAATAAGGTCCGCTTCTTGGTATACGTTAGCAGTAAGAAATTGTTTTTTTTCATGCAATAGTTCACCACGTGATATCATCGCTGAACTGGGAAACTATGGAAGCACTATACAGCTGTTTCATCCTTATTCGGTTCATCAGTAGTTCATATCAACCGCGCCCGAACTGGGATGCGAACCCGGGACGAACGATTTTGAGTCGAACGTTTAACCATTAAGCTTTCGGGTAGTGTCTGAACGGTTTGTTAAAATTGACCACATTATGTTTGCACCTATGTCTCACTGATTTGTACGGCCACGGGCCGCCAGCACACAGCAGTCTATGTGCAACGTCATGTGATGAGGCTCAGCAAGCCGTCCAGACCCCGCTCGGTAGCTTAATGACTAAAATGTTTGACCCAAAATCGTTCGTCCCGGCTTCGCACCCCAGGTCGGGCGCGGTTGATATGCGCTGCTGATGATTCCAAACAAGGATGAAACAGCTGTACAGTGGTTCCGTAGCTTCTCAATAGTGAGTTCAGCGATAATATCACGTGGTGAACTATTCCATGGAAATCAGCATCTTTTAGAAAATCGGAGCTTCCCGCCACTGAGCAACGTTTTGGCATTATTCATGTATCTGAAAATTTAAGTCGTTCTCAAGGGAACGGCGAAAACAATGGTCTGGCTTACAGCCCTAATAACAATTTCTCTGCTTATGAGTCAGAGTGAGCTCCGATCCGCGATCCGCACGTAATCCAAACAGCAGAATAGATTCCCCAACAGTCGTCAGTGTGTGGATTGCGCAAACCCCAACAAAGAGTTCAGCCCTGTTGTTTACGATACAGGAATGCATGGCCAGTTCACTACGCTGCCCACAAAATAACATCATTCTCACCATCTGCTTGCTTACCTATGTCAGCACGGCGGTTCATTGACACATTAATTTCGATCATCGTACCGGACTTTTTAAGGCAAGCGAAGGTGGCAATCGTAGGCTGCGTATTAACATTTTCTTATGACATTTAAAACACGATTACAGGAGAAAGAGCATGTTCCATAACCACCAGAGCCCACTACACGAGGGGGTGGGGGGTGGGGACGAAGATAAAGGGAAGCGTGGAGACCGGCAACATTGGCCCTGAAACTTTGAGCGGCATTAAACTACATAAGGTCTCAATAGGTCAGGTGTGGTAACGAGCAGGACGACTTCGAGTTGCCGTCTACCACCAGTGACCGGCAGACCTGTGATTCGAGCCTCTGACCCTTTCGGTGATAGATGCTTAATCAACTTGTCCACCTCCAATATGGTTTTGCTTATCGCTTTTCGTCTTGCATGGCAACATTATAACTCTTGCCTGTTTGCATCTTAGCTGTGGCCTGTCTCAAGTTGATTGAAACCTGACTTCGGGTACTCATTCAGGTCTTGTCGCATCTTTCGCTGTTGGTCCATCAATTTTCATGAGTTGCACACCTACAAATAATTCCACACTGCATCGGTAATGGTGCAGGTTAAGCAGCACCGCGCTGCCCATTACATCGAGTAGGGTTGGTAGTGATAAGTATGCTACTGCTTAGAGTCCCCTCTCTTTTATTCCACCTGTCTCTTCTGTCTCCAACCCAATCTGTTTGCCCCTTCTTCCTACCCATAGTATCTCCATTGATAACACGCCCGATACTCGCAACGGTTTAATTTCAAGTAGTGTAGTAAATGGTTCTCAGTCTGTTAGTTCACATTTTCTCAGTCCTCGTCAGCCTCT
>LUCM01007913.1:0-14743 GCA_008360955.1 Fasciolopsis buskii
CCCCTTCCTGAAAATCGATGTACATTGTTGTTTCATTAATAAAGGAAGTAAATGATAACAGTTCTAACAGTTCATTAACGAGGTCTTCAATTGCCACCGCGAACTCGCCAGCTAGTTCCGCGTATGCCGAAATAATTCAACCGTAACAAGTGACTGGAAGTGATTCGAATAGAAATCGTGTTAGTACCATATGCTCAGAATCAAATCAGGATTTTTAATCGGGATTTTGAACTCTTGTGTCCGAAGCATCGGTTTTCTTCCTTTATCCAATACTTTCCTGCTTGGTGTGCCTCTTCAAGCATCCTCGACTTCTGTGACTTTGATTTCCTATTTTCCAAGCATTGAACATTTGTTTGTCACAGGCCCCAAAGGTCAGACCAATATCCCCCCGGGCGGGAGATTTTATTGTTCCAAATCTGGAATGGCCGATACATTGTTTGGACCCATTGGTCGTGGGACGCGAAACCGAACAGTTCGTTGTGATCAACAACTTATCAAAACTAATTGTCCTCTCCACACACATACCCGATCGATCTGACAGAGACTTGATTGTCCAGCAAAATCTGTGAAGTGGATACGGTTAAATCATTCCCATCTCGGTGTTGCCCACAGGCTTAATCTGACCACAAGATAATAAGGTTGTAGAACTAGGTTGTGATAAAGATGATGACAACTGATCTCAGCCGTAGGGCGGTGACTAATTCGAATAGCCAATTGATGTCCAAATTCCTAGAATGAACGCGATACCAATTGTATAAAAATACCATAGTTCTCTTGATTACACCGTCAAATTGTCGTACATAGCCTAGAGCAATGGGAAATGACTCAAAATATCCGCCGTCAGATCGGATTCACCAGTTTGCAAGATTCAAGCTCTTACGTGAGCACAGTACTGCAAGTAATAACATTTGAAAAAGTAATGTATGCACTTAATTCTTCAAAAGTTAGTTACAATGTTCTTTGTAGGGGCCGCAATTGCCAACTTTCCGCCTACTCTGGGTAACCTTTTCAATAGCATTCTTTTAACCAGGTTACCATCGATAGTAGTTTTAGGCTTACCTAGTATCACAAGGTTGTTTTTGTGTGTGGATGTGCGAAATTTTTCCCATGTAAGGGGGCAAATGTTAGTCTTTGTCCGCTTTTAGACATCCTCAACAGAAATCAGCAGTTCACTGCTATTTTCAGTGTATTCTACTAACGTTGACAGTCCGGTGAAAGTGTTGGAAATGTCTACCCCACGGTTCCCATTGATGCATGCGACGTGTGCAACAACTTCCGAGGATTCTGCGAACAAGCGCTCAGTGCTGAAGAACTTTGATGTTGTCGTAGTCTGTCATGTAGATTTCAACCATACCGTGAAGTGCTTTTGTTGAATCGTGTTCAAGCTTTGATAAGACGGTCCGCTCAAATCGTCAAGACTTCTCTTTTTTATGTGTGCTCCGCGATCCCAACCTTTACCAACCCACAGATTTGACCAGTGTACCATTCTGGGCATTCCTTGTAGCTGATCGTGCAAATGCCGTTGCTACGATCCGATAGGTTTATCGGGTCGTTCGTTTTAGTCAACTTTTGTTGGAATGCGCTTTCCCATGTGGAAAAAAGCTCGGATGTTATATTCGCTGACATCTTTCTTCTGACAACTTCCGATGTGTTTGATCTGTAGGGCATATCGACACACACTAAGCATTCTTTTCGCTCTTTTGTGCATTGATCGTTGTCTCAACTTTGGTCTTGACTGCCTCATATTGTACCCGCTTGTGACGAATAGTGGTCATCTTGAAGGACACTGTTTACTCGCCAAGTTTCATGCTTGCGCAGTTTCTTATAGTCGCAGATTTTACCATCTCCGCTGACCAGCGACAAAATGAGCGGCCATGTAATCTATTGCAGTTGGTCCAGGTAGAAATTTAGATACCCGTTTTTTTTTGAGGTGCTTGTGTTGAAAGTCCGCGGCTCACTTACTTCCTAATGATAGGCGAGATAATTGATTGTTCTTTCATTATCCTTCGATCCCATGACAAAATTAATCGGATTTCACTAGCTGTCCAGGCAACGGGAATTCTCTTCTTTCTATTGTGAATTCATTGTCAGGAATGTGGTATCAACATATCTTAAGTAAATGACTGGGGCGTTACAACATGTTTTCATTGCGATAAATTCACTAGTTTCCGAACAATGATCACAATTATCCATGCAGACTCTATGTCTCGAATATGACGTTTTGTAGAGGCTCTAGAATCCCGCATGGATTCATGCACAGTCTAGTATGGAACTAGAATGCGAACACACGTGGATTGTATCGCGGTATGTTCACAAAAAGCGTGCCATAAGTAAATAATACCAATTCACAGAAATACAATGGCAATACCATGAGCTAGGTGCACAGCGAGTCAGGTTTACCATATCAGTCACACGTTACCTGGAGCTCCTGATATCTGTAATCTCTCTTTTGCATGTCACGTGATCGTACTAATCCTGTAATTGTGGTGTATTCCGCTACAGTTCGTTTTGTTTAGAGAACTCGTTTGGTTCTGACTAAATTTTAACATCGAAACTGGTACATTGAGTGTTGGAAACAAATGACGAATCGGGTTACTATGATCTGACCTAATGAACTATATCTGATCTACGTGTGCTTTGTACCTTGTCAAACGACGACAGTCAAATAGTTTGACCAATCGACTGTATTGTGTGGTAGAAATATCCTCTTAAAATATCGAAGTTTGTTACCCTTGTGGAGTTCACATCAAGGGCGGCGTTAAGAAGGAAAGTAGAACGCAAACAACGAAATCTAACCAACTGTGCCCAACGTTTGCAATTAACGGCACTGTGTTGTGGTACGAAATTACCGGCAACAAGAGCAAGTTCAACAAATGAACAAGAATTAATCCAATTAACACTCATCTAGAAGATGTACGAGAAAAATTCTTCGCCAGTCTACTAGATCGGGGATGTTGGGGTTCAGTGTTCAAAAGACGACAACCGAGTTCTTTCAACCAATTGTTAGGATGTTTAGCAGAACGCGAGTGTCATTATCAGGAACATATGCAAGAGGTGTTTTTTTTTCGTTCAGAATGTTTTAGACAAATTACTTGGGTCGAATTTGGGTGTGAGCGAGACCGTCCAGCATGAAAAAGCATTATCAACTACCAGTGCCCAAAAAAGGACCGAATTCGCATATGCACGCTGCCATGATTCACAGGGAACTGGCCACGGAACACACTTGCTAGGTTTTGAACGTGGTTTGTCCACGCAGTTCTTGCATTCCTTAGCAGTCCTAACAACGACCCCACTTAGTCCTGGCCATCAATGCGTCATCTGTGCAAACGACTTCATTTTGTCAACTCCCAAGTCCTGGGAACGTGTATCCCGCAAATTCGGAGGAACTGTAACGCGATCACCCGGAGAAATTACCATATTCTTTCAATGAGTGAACAAATTTATAAATCGTTGCTGTTTGTTACTAGACTATTCAAGACCCATCGTTGAAATAACAAGTCCAAGACACTCACTTTTTTCTTAAATCTAGTCTTCTGGCAGCAACTGTACCGTTAGACAATTTGGCATGCGAGACGGTAAGTTTGGTTTCGCATGTCGGAACAAGAAATCTACATGTTGGATGATTTTAACGCTTAGATGAGTGACAACGTAGCCGAGGGGAACTTAATGCAATACTCCAAAGTCGAATCATTGCGCCCATTCCGACCAGGAACTCGTGCAGGTGGTCGATCGCTCAGCAGAATACAACGCTTCCTACTTTGTTTAATTACACTCTGCTCCGGCTCTCGTGATCCCCCTAGAATTGTTAAGGATAGGTGGAACATCTTTGTAGTAAAACTGCCCCAATGTTTGTGGGAGAGATATCTGTAATAACAACGGAGTGGTCATTCAAACAAAACAACTAGAAACAATACTAGACTGAAGAAGCGATCTTCCGATGAAACGAACACTACGAAAAACATGTGTCAGAACGAATATCAAAACAAGCAATTGAGTTTTTAGGGAAAGTTTCTGACGAAAAGAAATTAGTCTTGTCTCGTATCTTAAACGGAACTTTATTAGCAGAACGAATATCAGCCTATGGTCAGGTGGAGTTCCAGCAGATACGATTTCATATTCAGGATTCGCGAACTGGTCAACACTGGGAACGGATTTTTGAGTTGACTAGAACATTAAACTGAACAAACCTTGCGAGTAGACGACATAAACGCGGATCGTATACCACGGGCTCCTACATTATTGTAATACGATTCAACACCATCAAGACCGGGAATGATAGACGGACGGGAAACATTGCGGGCAACAAGTGCACACGGAATAAAGAAAACTGTATTTGTAAAGACTAAGCGCATCACCCATAACTGCTAGCAAACTGAATGTGTCACCAGGAAAAATCTGTAAAGGTTTCGGAACCGAAGAATCGATAAAAATATGTTCAAGTTCTTTAGTAGTCCATTTTCGTTGTAATCACTTTTTTAACTCAATCAATAATAGCCGCAGATCCATGTACTTTTGTCTTCCATTTTCCATGGGGTTACAATAAGCGTGTGAGGATTCAAAGGACGTAATCAATTCCTTTTCGCTTGTGGCTCGCATGACATGAAGACCGGTTCCCGTAAACAAAATAGTTCACTACGTATTTCGAAACCTAGAGGATCACAAGATATCTAAAACACTGAATGAAAAGTTTGTGAATTTCCGAGGCATCACGCTGAACTGCAAACAGAAAAATGTTTGTGCCTAATAACCAAAGAACATTCAGTCCAAGTATGAGTAGGCCAGAATCCAAAATCAGACTGGGAAAGAACTGGGCGTACAAACAAGAACCACACATGAACCAAAAGAATGGTCCGGAATCACAAGACTATCCACATATGGTAGCCGAATGTAAGCATCAAGACAATAGAAAACTAAACGACAAACGCTTTGTATGTGAGAGCAATTGTCAAAAGAACATTTTGCTAGTCAATTTGGAGAGTAAAATTGAGAGTAAAGCTCCCTGCGGGAACCACATTTACAGACTTGTTTTTGATCTGAAGCGCAACAAATAACTGGTAACTTTCGCTTCACGAGAGCTATGTGGTAATTGTTTGCAGTTTCGAATGTCTACGATAACTTTGCTCGGATTTATTGTTCTGATCTGGAAGAAATGAACAACATTTGGTCGGTTGCTAAAGTTGTAACGGCCTTGACCTCGTGGCATTACTTCCAACTATTCCATACGTTCCGAAAAGTCTGAAATTGAATAATCACTAATCGCTTTTGCAGTTCTGGCATATTCAATCTGGCAATTCCATGATCTCAACGTTAATCGTCCAGCTTCCGGTCACATTTTGAGGCCTGTTTTTTTGAAGTTCAAGGACGAAATCTCGAGCAGACCAATTTTCTGCTCCACCCCGTGTACTGAATTCTACCCTGGCAACGTCCACAATACTCGTAGGCTTGAAATAATGTCGAAGTAGTTTCTTCACTTTGTCATATGAGACTGGAGATGCTGGGAAAAGCCCCGGATTTTCCATTGAAATGTAAGTGTGTTTGCCAATGAAACGTAGACAAAAAATCGCCGTCTTCTCATCACCCAAATTATCTCTAGTGAGGTACCAGATCCCAAAGCATTCTGAGTAATCTTCACGTTCCATGGAGGTACACGTGATATCCAGTGGTTCTAATTCAGCCGAATGCGCCACAGGAGTTCCGTACTTCACGTCACATATGATACGGTATGTGTTATATTGTCGGATTCTCTGAGAGCTTAGTGTGGAATTAGAATGGAAACACGGCTTGGAATATATCGCTGTAGATTCGTGCAACGTGCACTCCAAAAGCGTGCAATACAAACACAGAAATGAAATCAATAGTTACTGGCACAGTCAACCACCATTACGCTTTATTCACGCAGGCACTTCTAGTAAATCGATTAGGATTAATTCTGGGAACCAGAAAATACTGATAGCCCATCTTGTCCTGAGTTTGTAATGGCTAAAAGACAGATATCAAACAAAGTTTATCTGCAATTTTCAAACTCAAGAACGCTATTTCTACTGTCGTTTTTGGTACGTTGTTTCCAGTTTCTCGGTCCAATTCATCTATCCCTTTGGATGATTGGACCGAGCTCCTGGCAAGACTGAACTGACTATCTAATTGGCCCAATATCAGTGGTTCATGGCAGCACGAAATCAACTCAAGACGTGACTTACCTAGCTGGACAGAGAAAATTCGTTCTTTATTTCGCAAATGTGATATACAAACTAGAGCAAATGAAAGTAGGCGACTGGTCACGGATAATCGAATTCATGTCGCCGGACAGATGTTAGGCGATTGGTTGAAATCTCCAGATTGTCACCATGTGTTTACACTTCCATGGCACCTTCAATCTAACGGCATGCATGAAAAAGGGCCATAAAATCGATCAATGACTTCATATTTGATGAAATATTTAGACAAGCTGAAATCTTCTCAAGCCAATGCTGGAACTCAGTACATGTCAGCACTGAAAGTAGTCCGGCAAAGTTATTCGAGAACCGCACACTGTGGACCCGCTTACAAGAACCACAGTCTTCCGACGTCATCTTTCATCGAAGTGTGAAACTAAGACCATCAAAAGACATTGTACTAAGTCAGTCAATTGAAAAGACCTCGTCAAATTCTTGATCTTACTGGCAATTCATTGCATGGTAGACATGTTGACTAAATTGTTTCCATTGTCATGTTCGATTTTCCGTGTGTCGATACCAATCTCAAGGTTACCGAGTCTGCTTCAAATGTTAATCGTTCCAATGAACAATCTGGTCCGACGGGACCAGTTAAAACATCCGAATAAGTATCGAAACACAATATTGTTATTTATAAGAAAAAACAACAATATGGATGTTTGGGTGTGTATCACCACGTGATACTCTTGGTCTATTTGGTCAGTTATTCGTCTAGCGTGAAACCTACAGTTGTTTTGTAATACACTTGGTTCCAACGTTTATACCACGGGAGATGTTTACGAGTAGCCCAGTTTAGTGTGTTCATTTCGCAATGTGAAATTAATGTCCATCTTTCGATATATTATCAGACAGAATGATTAGGTGTGACCAAGTCGAACACATGTGTTCCCATTTGATGAATTCGGTGAAATGGAATTTTACATTCTATTTCTCCTTTTTTCGGTAAAATCACTGATATCAAGTGGTCTGTGTCACGGAGAAATTGGCCCGATTAAAGGCTGATCGAGTTCAACCGCAATGGAATAAATACGAGCTGTTTACTATTCCCACCTTATATCGCTTTAAAAACTATCTAATGACTAGCTGGGCAATACATTTGGTAACCCAGCACAGGTGTATACTAAACTCGGATATATCAAAATTCATAGTCCTGACCTTAACCTAATTGAAGGTACTTTTGCTTGTAAGTACTCGCGCACAGTAGAAATGGCCTAGCGAAGGGCTTACGATCAATGTATTCTGACGTGCAGAAAGGTTAAATCTCAAAATTTCCATGCGGTTGAGTTAACGAAATGTGGATAAGCCTCAATATTTGCTTGTGAGATAAATGTCAGCGTTTAACGCATGATTTATTGTCAACACAGAGCACCAATATAAAAAGCACGTATTCGTATCTTGAATTTTGACCTCACTGATCACATGATACGAAAACTGGGTCACTTGAAAGTCAGCCGAACTCGATTGAAATTCTTACATTTTTTAAACTTGAACTGACGCAATCGGGTTCCCATTGCCACTTTACACTCGGTCCAGTCAGAAAAATAAATAAATAAATAAATAAATAAATAAAAGGTAGTAGAAGATCAATTGCTTAATTAATGAAATGACAAATTGAACAACTATGTACAGATGAGAAAATATTTTTTCGTACATTAATTACGGTGTCTTCTGTTTCAAACTAATGTCTGGGGAATCTCGTGGACCCTTTTCAGACTGTATAACTTCACATACCTGAGCCAATCCACTGACATCAAGACAGTTTTGCAAAACGTGTTCCAACCGGTTTAATGGTTTCTGATTCAATGCCTGTTATAAAAACCGGACGCTAGGACCCAGTATCTTAAGCTACACCTTTAAGTTACTGCGAAAATTCTCCCACTATATTCTAAAAATAGATAATAGGAAGACACCAGTGTTCAAACACCAAAAGTCTGCATTCACGTCTGTTGCTACCAACAGCCATGATTCTGAGTTGCATAGCAGCACCAATCGTATCGGTACGGTATATACTCGACTTTTGACCGGTAACCGTATGTCACACTGATGCCTCTCAGATGCCAATCGTGTTACCTGAATGTGCAAAGACATTTTATCCGATTCAAGAGCACCAGGTGAGATAAAATGACTTATCCATCCACGCCGTTGCTCCCCTGCAAGAGTGAGATTGTCGAGAAGTACTTCCAACCTATCTAGGTTCTCCACTGATGGCACAACGTTTTTCGCCTGCCTCAAGTTAGTCAGTTTCCTGTTTGAGTAAGTATCAATGCCAGGGTAATCAGTAGAGGATAGGGAACTTCCTAATTATTTTAATGACACTATTGAAAAGAAAGGGTAAAAGATGGAACGTCTGATAAATGCAACTTTTTGTGGTCAACTCCGATGACAGATTGCCGTAAGCACGAACTCGCGTTTCGCTATTCGAATACGGACTTAGGAACAGTGAGATGGATTTTGTCGTCATATTCCTTAATAAAAGACAACACTACAGAATTGCACGGTCGATTAGGACAAACGTTTTTTTTTAGATGAAACAAGACAGAAACAGTAGGCCTACGGAATACGTGCGTTGTTTTGCTCGCGGGTGTTAAAGGGGAGCCTCATTGTCAAACTGAGTCAAGCAAATGGGTTAATCAACCTTTCTGCTCAGTGTACCGGCCGACACTCCGGGTAGCGAATCAGTGAGCCGACGGATATCCTGATCACCCATCCGACTTCCGCGGACAAGTATTCAAAATCATTCGGAACAGGTTGCAGCTACTTTCACTGCAATTCCCTACCTATTTATTAGGTTCTTGATCAACTGACCTCTCAGGGATTAATACAGCTCATTTATATGTGATAGTCCGAGAAGCTAATCTCACAGCCTCCAACAGAGAAGCCGGGATTGAGGATATCCGCCCTTTCTGTGGTTTACTTTTACAGATCTCTAACCATTGACCTTCCAGGCATGACCGGGTATTTGACTTCAGATGAAGCAAGATGATTAGTTCTTTGAGTCATGGCGTGCACAAGCCATCAACCCACATTGAAATCGAGTTTCACTATGACGGTGTTCCGAAAGTGCTTCAATGGGGTTAGTTTGGATAGCCAGTACTCGAAAAGACCTCGGATTATAATTCCGAACAGTCGAAAACGCGAGAACCAATCGTCATCCGACTGATTCAAAATTTCCAAGCTCGCACATGATACAAGGGATAGAAACATGATAACAGACTATATAAAAGAGTAGTCTATAATCGGATGGGTAGGTATCTAAAGCGGTGAAAACGGAATCAATCATCTTTGGCAGTAATTCGAATAATATTAATAATATTAATGGATTAACCGTATAGTGAGAAGAGAACTTATGTTTTATTATATTAGGCAACCAAAGCGTGAGTTTCTTGGATTAGAACAACAGAGAACAACAAGTGAGGCGATATTTGGAGATGTGGTCAATTCACTTTGTTCCGGAATGTAGGAAATGATGAGTTGTCAAACTTGTCTTACTGAATAATGTCCATATTTGCTTTACCCAAGCAAGTCGGATAGAGTTGACGGTAATGATATCCTCTGTTATTTGAGACTGGAAATGGTGCACATCCAACGGTGACTACGTTGAACGAATGATGGGGTCAACTAAAACATTTCTGAATTTTCGCGGAGTAAAAATGCATTAAATTCATCTGACTAGAACCGTCGGATCAGAAACCAAGCCAACACAGCATCCAACGGGTACTTGAAGTGACAATTCCACCAACTCATTATGAAATCAGTATTGCGGTATAAGGTTGAATGTCGAGAAAGCAAATGTATATTTGTCCAACCCACTGGCAAACAAATCCAAATTGACATGATTTATGTCCCTGTCAACAGAACTCACTTTGTTACCCTGACGGAAGGGAAAACCTAGAAAGATACTTGGAAACCTTGTGCTAACTGTGACGTATTGTTTGTCCATTCTATAATTAGTTATCCAATTAATTAGTTGGTCCCTCAGGATGAATGAGAAACTAGGACTTTTTGATGGATGAACTTTTTGGAGCACTACCGAAGGCGGAGAACTAATCAACATGGTTACATCTGTCTCCAATGCATACTAGTTACTGGGGCGACGGATATTGGTGTCACAGGAGATTGAACACAAAGGTATCTCGAGAAAACTGGTATCCAGTAATGATCCGGACCATAGATAATTATTTGCAAACAATGCAGTGCGTGTGCCGACAGTTGGCACTTGTTGAACGAGCGGCGCACAGAATGACAAAGCGTAGTCCGAATGATAATCCGATACAGTCACCAAGTACACGACGTGTACTAAAGTTAGACACACAGGTTCCGATGTGGAAGAATTTCAATGCTTTTTCTTTGTTTTCTCTAACTGGCAATTCAGCACTGTGGGTCGGGAAATGTAATAAGCTTGGAGTATATTTACAATGACAAAATCTAAGAGATAAAAGAAATGAACGGTTGATTTGGCATCACATTACGAGCGAGGTGGATAAAAGGTTTGCTACTCCCAAAAGATCAGAGGTCCACATTGGTGGTGGACGGGAACTCGTCGTCGCGCGGCTCGTTGCCACACTTGATCTATTCAGACTCTGTACAGTTCTACCCTGCTGCAGGTTTAAGGGTCAAAGTACTCGGCTCCCACCTCCACCCCACATGCCCTACCAGGGATGCAGCGGGCCCTTGCCGCTAGACTTAGTTGTGGTGCTTGTAAGGAAGGAAACAGTCACGGGAAACAGTTTGGAAGCAATATGTGGATAAAATTAAGGATATAGGTGAGTAAATCAACCGGATAAGTAGCACTTGACCATTTGGTGTACGAAATTATTCATGGAAAAGAGACATTTGACAGTTGACTGTTCTTCCGCAGTCCGTCACCCATTTCGGACCTGGTGGACATGTACTGCAGATGATCAGTAACAAGAACGAAACAGCCATAGACTATTGCTTCCATGGTTTCCTAATGGTGAGTTGAAGGATACCAGTGCATGTTGCACGACTTCTCAAGTCACACTGATAGGCGAACGCCATCAAGTAAATACAGAAAGGGTTTTCCCATGGTTCGACATTTTGCCTAGAGCTATGGTGATTAGTATGACATCATTTCAACTACCAGGGCGACTCATGAAATTCACAAAACTAATCGGGGAACGATGAACCGCTCATCTCGAACCACCACTTTATCGTTACATGCAAACCGCATCTATTGTCCAGAATAGATCTCAAGAAAACAGAACACTAGTGCCGGTCAGATCGTTTGACAGTTTCCGGCAGAAAATAAAAAGTTTTCATAACGTCCAACTAAAAATTTTTTGGGGCAAATTGTCAGTTAGCCGGTGTTCTCGTCGTTTGCAAAGAAATCCACTAGTCTCCTCCTCTCATCAGCCAGTCAACAGTGACAAGGCGAAACGAATCGAAAACGCAACATGTGGGACACTTTGCTGTTCCCACCAATTCGGAATACTGATGATTTTTGCATTCCAACTTGACCGGTTATAAAGTTTTGTAATTGCCCAGTTTGGCATTTGGAATGTAAACGACTTATTTCCCTTGCATGGGTCTAAGCACTGGTGATGTCAACCCACCTGATTACGAAATGCCTGCAATTTAAAAGCCCATCGATCACAAAAAGTTTCTTGGATATTTGTCGGAGCACGTTTAATCCATGTCGAATGATAAAAATCATCATTTGATGCATAAAATTCGAATGATATTCCGTTATATTCTACAGAAACTGGCCAACTTTTTCCTTTCTTCTTTTTCACACGAGTAGCCCCGTGCTCATTCCCATCACATTTCATCAAAACCGGTTAGTCTGTTCATTGACCAGGGACACTGCTTAGACGATAGGACAAAACGTTACTTGGATACTGGCGATTGTTTTCTTTCGTTACGCTTTACAGTTGGGCATAGTAAATGCATATCACAGGCAGCTAATGCCCGCCACGCGGCGAAACAGTACAGCTGAATCTGGCGTTGAAAATTGGAATGGCATAGAACCTCATAAGGCCTCAGTAGGTCAATCGCGATTACGAACCAGGCGACAGTGATTTGCCGTGTGCGAGCGAAGCTGTCAGCAGATCTAGCATTCAAACCTGAAAATTTCGAGGTGACAGACGCCTAGCTCACCTGACCACTTTCGGACTTTTCGTCCACCGGCTGACAGACGCTTTATCTATATGGCGAAACATGTGCCCGATCATGTGCACCGAATTCATACCAAAAGATGAAAATAATGCCGCGAGAAAGAGGAAATTTATTAAAAATTCATGCCCAGCTTTTTATTCTCCACTTCCACGTTTTCGGCTATCCATAGGTACTCGTGGTTCTTCAGTGAAGCTAATACTGCCCCGTTAATCAAACCGAAGTAGAAGTTTCAATTACTGGCTTGATTATGAGTCTATGATAATAGGATCAGATCTAAAAGGTAATTGGACGAACTGTGCTTTGTGGTTCACTGGGAACCGGTGATTGGTTACTCAATTCACACGTCCTTCCGATTAGACTAGATACCCTGGGTGCCCAGTATGCATCCACAATAGGAACTCCAATGAGAATGCCACGGACTCCTTTGCACACTCCCCATGGAGTTGATTTAGAATCACGATAGAAAGTTCTACCACAGACTGACCACTAAACACCATTTGAACAGAGTGAATAGAAGGTACAGATTGCGAGGTACAAGCATTTCCCAGTTCCGTACATAAAACACGTTATTCAAAGTCAGAGTGAGATGACGGGCGACAAAATGTAACCGGACAGTGTCGACATACTAAGGCAAATAACTGATGAAGAAAACCGATTGGCTAACGTAAAGGGGGCGGGCACATTTTGTGGTTTAACAGTTTCACACACACAATGATAAGTTCAATCTATCAGTTGATGAAACCTCAGAAAAAGCTAAGTCTCGTTTCAAGTTTTCATAATATCACTTGAAACGACCGATTGGATTCAGTCTGATGACCGAAGATCACGGAATTTTCGCGAACAATAGGATCGGACTTCTCAAACTTGTTTTCTGTTCAGCTGAACAATGATTTATCTGTTCCACTGACTACTGGGCTACATCCTCCCTAACCGATGATTTAGTCATCGACTCGTTATGCTTATGTATTTGTCTCCGCAGTTGAGACGAACGAATAAATTTGATGAGAGAAGTTCAGGTCAGGCACCCTTTATCGATTGACTGTTGAGATTGATTCCCTTGGTCGTGTGTAAAACGTTCAGCTCAGCCAATAAGACGATACCTTTGAGAGTACATTTAGGGTTTTGGCTAACCCAGTTGAATAGATGATAACTCTTGAATAGCACAGTAATTATGAATTGATTTATGAATTGACTTAGCTAGTTCTCTTTGGTGAATCTTGATCAATTTACCAGGGTATCCGTTTGCTCTGAGACCCTTAGAAAATTTCAATGCCTTCTGTATTTGATTTGTGGCCTAGATATTTCAGACTCTGTTGTAAAGTTTGTCCACACGACCCCGTTTGTACGCTACTGGTACAAGGCTGGAAAACTGGGTGTACGGATCATTTCAAGCTGTTTCCTTTATCGTTCCATCTGCATTTCTAGTCTCCCGGTTTCTGACAGACTAAACCATTGTCATTTTAACACTCGTTTGTGACTGAAAAGTTTGAGCGCATTTTATTAAACTTACCGAAGAAGTTAACAGTGTTTCCCATTGACAGGAATCAAAATATTGTCAGCACAACGCTTATTACGTGATGAATTGACTACTCGTCGATCTTTAATCATCCCAAAAATAGACCTGCTAATTGGAGTCCAAGAGAACTATCCATTACAACACCCTCAGTCTCTTGTGTACAACTGTTCGCCGTAGACAAAACCTGCTTTTAGTACATAAAAGGATTAGAACCATGACATGTGGAACAAGAATAGGCAAGGTAAGATTCAATTTAGAAGACGTGCTATTGCACGTAAGGCCACACTGGTAAGAAGTAGGGCAGCAACAACAGGCCGGCGGTGGCCAAGCGCATAAAGTCGTGGCATTTGGACGTGGAGGTGGCGGGTTCGAGTCCTCCCACCGAGGGTCAACTTCCTCACTTGGCAGTCCTCTGTTGGCCGCGGACCCCTTCCCTAAAAATGATACACATTGTCATTTCAAAGGAAGTAAAAAAACGAAAAGATAAAGGATCATTCAAATCGTAAGAGAACACTTGGCATTCCATCTCGTCCCAGCATTTTGACCAACATACCGCGAGGGCCGTGCAACAGACTTTCTCGGTCGCGACCACTTGAGGCTCATGGTTACTTGACAGTATTTTGAGAAGAGTTCGAGGCGTCCAATCACCTCGTAACCTGAGACACTTCCGATCACTGTGCGTCAGCTTTGCGTGGCCGTGTAAATCAGTGACGGATGGGTACAACATCCCCGTATGGTGAAGTTCAGCAAACCCTTGATAGCCGGTAGCAGGACGGCTAAGGCGTTTGACTTACAGTCGTCTGTATGCGGTTCGCTTCCCATTTCGGGCGTGGTGGATATGCACTCCTGATGCTTCCTAACAAGGATGAAACAGCTGCAC
>LUCM01007913.1:15240-43565 GCA_008360955.1 Fasciolopsis buskii
CACCCAAATGCCACGACCTTACCCGCTTGGCCACCGCCGGGAGAGTTGGAATAAAATATCCGGACCTTCCGTAGCTGGAAGTTTGACGATGCTAATCCGTTGTAAATCCTCCGTCTTCTCCAAAGACGGACGTTGCAAAAGAATGCGTCTGCCTGGTTGACGTCTTGACCACCGATAACGAATGAACAACGAGACAAACTTTCCTTTTGGCCGCAAAGCATCTGATTCCCTTCTCGAGTGTTCTTTGCTTTCTAACTGCTTAGATGATCAACAAAAGTGAGTTTAACTTGCCAGATGTGATTTTCAATGATAAGAGACCGATGCTGGATAGTTTCAGCGTCATGAACTTTGTGGTTGTGTTCATTCCGCCTGGATTAGCTCCTTCCTTCAGGCCGGTGTGACTGAAATATTTGCGGATGCGGCTTTCAGGTGGCTGATCTCAATCCCTTACTGTGCAGTGAACTTTGTACGAGCAGCAATCGCAGTTCGGGACTGTTTCACAAATATCCGTTCACAATTCAGACCTGCCGAACCAAAGACCTCATATTCTCTCGAGAATCTCTTTTCACAAAGTTCGCGAGATCATAAATGACATTCCGCATGCGACCTCCGACCTGTGTCTCCTATCGGGTTCTGAAACCGCAGTTGACAATGTGCCCTCATTCGAGAGACTAGATAAGACCGGAGCCAGTGACCGGATGCGGGTAATGTGTTGTATCAATCGCGCGGCCGAAACAGCACCGATACGACAACATATACCAAAACAAATCACAACAGAAATAGCCGATCGGTGTACGCGAGTCAACAGCAAGGATTCCCGAATGTGTGGGACAATCCTAACTGTACAGATCTCGTGTCCGGGAAGACTAACACAACCAAACAAATGTCACATAATCGACACCAAGCATATCGTGGGAAAATTGATGTCCGAACATAATCAATTTTCTCCAAATGATCCAAGCCACGACAAGATGAATAGCTGGTCACCACGTAATAGTACTCCATGCTAGAAATGAACTAACCTTTTTCGGATTCTTGAAGAACTACGAAAGTTTTCTCCTCACTTCGAGTGGCTACCCCTTTAGCGTCCTTCATCTGCCTAATCGAGAGCAGTTGGTAAGAGGAAGTTGCATCATTTAGCCACTGAGATCTTTGAGTATCAGAACATGAAGTCGGTTTGGTGTTTCGCCTTCACCGGTCAATGCTGATTATCATAGTCGTATTCATTCAAAGCTGGGTTCCACTGTTTGATTAGCACAGTCATGGATACGGGAACGGATTTGCCCTTCGTCGGATAGAAAGTGGAGCGCTTGGTAATCGGCAACGGTTATAATTTTTATTCTAGTTTCCTACAAACCAATAAATTGTATTTTTTTGTGTATGAAGATATCCTATTTGAGCCTTGATGAGAAGATGGCAGAATCAAAATGAGACATCATTGCACCCCTAAGACTACTGGAATTCTTACTTCGGGAGTACTTATGATCTGGACAAGAAATCTGAATGATCCAGGCAGAACTAGCGTTGGTCGTTTAACAACATTTCGAAACACAAATCTTTGGATTTTTTCATGGTCCATCCTCACAGGTTTTAAGATTGGGATAAGAACAAGTAGTACGCTACGAATAACTGGAAAATTTCATTATGACCACATCATAGTGGATCACCATGACACCCTTGATGTTTTAATGATTCCATCAACCAGTGCAAACCGAAGTGACTCAGACACGATCACTGTCCGCCACTTTCCCGGACGCTGAATAAGAGGAACTGCAATTTCCGTTTTCTGTGCCTTTATTTGATGCATTCTTCGTAACAGTTTTCTTTAAATACCTTTCGAATCGTCCTTCTTGCTTGCTCACTGAAGGTGATACAGTGTAACCATGGCCAAAGACACCATCCCGATAAGCAGTTGCTTCTTCCATACCAAACATCCCGTTGGGTTTGACATTGTGGAAGATCCCAGAAGGAGCGTGCAACTTTGTGCCAAAATATTTACTAAGGAGTGTAAACAAGCTGGATTTCAGATAAAATAAAAAATTCCGGAAAGGCTTTAGAAGCGGATGTTTGTTCTACGAACTAGTGGTTTGAAACTGGTGATAACTGATTTTTTTGTTAGCTACTACGAGATTGACTCACGGAACTTCCGATGCTTATTGGGTCCGACAAGTGCTACGAGCTGTTCCTTTTGCATTAGATTACAAAATATCCCAACCGGCACTTGAGAAGCACGACAACTCATCATTTGCCTCTTCGGACACCGATGGGGAGATATTCCGGTCAGAAGTATGGGATTCAGCCAATCCCTCGACTCCATGCTAATCGCCTGGTCTGATCGTAACCACAAAATCAGAGACAATCTATAATGACCAAAAATAGGCGGTATCTGGCTGTCTGTTTTCATTACCAGGGCTATCGGTATTGTCCGTGCGGATGGCATGACATGGGAAATTAAAGCACCTGATTCCCCTAAAGTTACTGCCTCTAGGCTACTCTCCCGGTAACTTGATATAGCCACCATGCGCGTCAAGTGCATGTTGTCGGCCCCACGGCCGACGTCGGCCAAGCAGACAAGGTCGCGGCATTCGGACGTGAAGGTCACGGGTTCGAATCCTCCCACCGCCGGTCAGCTTTCTCATTTGGCAGCCCTCTGTTGACCGCGGCCCCCTTCCTGACAAACGATTTACATTGTTATTTCATTAATAAACAAAGTAAAATATAAAAGATAAGAGGCTAAACCATTTTCATCTCTGATTCAGCATGCTAATAGCAGTCAGAGTACCACCTGAGTCAGTAGGAGTTTCCGCTAGTGCCTACACTGAAACGTAACGGTTTTAGTACTTAGCACGTCCGAGAGGTGGACGTCCTGTTGTCGGAAAGCATGAAACCTGGAGGAAGTAGTTTTTGTATTTGAAATCATAAGAAATTCGGCCATCACCGACAAAGTCGTCGATATGGACAACCAATCATTCACTAGGATGATTTCGAACCGAGTCACGCAAATGAAGGTAATGTGAAGCTCACGGTAGCTAGGAGACGCTTTCGGGGTCCATTTACCAATAATGTGTTAACACAAAATAGTGGAAATCTCGACTGATGGACCACTACCTCGAAGCCATACCGGACCGTACCGCATAACTTGCACGTAGACTTTCCGGAGTAAAATCAAAATTTGACTATAGTGTTAACTTGACTTGGTCCAACCTCGAAAAGCTATGGTGGGTGACGCTTTGGGCGCCCATACCAGTCGGTGTGGTGCGTACCTTCAGCCGGATATTTTGAACTCCTTTTTCAAACTAAGGTATCCCGTGATGTGCAATTAAATAATGACTCGTAAGACACTAGATCCAATCGATTCCATCCAATGCTTTAGTGCACACGCAGGACCTCGGTGATTGTGATTGTCGAACTCCCGTTTGAAATGACGACGCACGTCTAGGACATGGCCGACCTTCTCGTGGTGTTGGCTGGCCGTCTGAATAAATCGACACAATAATTCGGCAACACGGACTGCTTTTTTGCAATAAATCGTTAGTTATCCATTTCAATTTTGTCTGTGTGAATCATCCGGTTCACGAGACTGAATCTTCTATTGGCAAAGACAGGAATTCTCACTGGTGAATTTTGTGAACAACGACCGACTGTTCACAGATTGATAAGCCCAGGAATACATGATGTCCAATCTCTGAGTGATCTTGGCCAGCCGTTAACTGTTTCCTTAGCTGAATATAGAACTGATCTTCACAGTTGAACGCAGACGCTTGTGTTTGTCGAAGTATGACGAATTTGATAAAATTTCGTGCTCCGGACGATAATCGATTGGTGGGATTTTGCACGTTCAGTCAAACCTGAGTTTACTGGATCGCGAAGACTGAGTAAAATAATGCTCGTTTCTTCATAAGAAACAGATTTCGGGGTTGTGTGGAACCAGGACTCCTCCTTAATGGCTACAACAACTGGCCCTCCGGATTACTACACAACAGCATGAGATTGTCGACAAACTGTTTAGTATGAGATGCACCAGACTGCAGATTCGGCTACTCAACATGCAGCCCCATGAGACTGTGTTATCTGTAGTGCAAGAACACGCTAATGCGCAATGATTGGTGCCAGATTTTGTGCAAACAGCGCAACTGTCTGGAGGCTTTGCAGAGCAACCTGATGGATGGAATGAAACCCAGGCTCATTCACTTTTCTGTCGTTTGTACTCTCTGACCACTTTTATTGGCCGATCAGATGTGCCTTACGTCACCGAGACTTGTGACTTGGAAAGTCGCGAGTGAGAAAACACGAAAGCAAACAACCATGTTTTCGGGGCTCAGCAGCACATTTTACGGGTATTGGAATAGGATAATCAAAAAATAATGGTAATAGCAAATAATCGGTGTGAGGACCGATGTATCGTCATGGCTGCTGTGTAATCAGTCGTCACAGATAACGACTGCTAATAATTGTCGTGCCGGTTTCACTGAGTTGCTGATTACGTAACAGGGTCTTGCGCCGGTAGCCAAGGCATTTTTTTCTGGCCCAATAGAAGGACATTATTCAGGCAGATTACAATCGTTTCGGCCATGCGTCGGGGGAATTGCGGATGGTATTTGATGCATACAGAGTCGTCCACAGAGAGAAGGTTGTTCTATAGTTTTAGCAATAACTGACAATTTGTCGGCCTACGTGTGCACAAGCAGGGTTATTCCATATGAATACACACACTGACATATCGTTACGTAACCGCATGGAATAGTCGAAACGTGTCCCTATCTTCGATTTAGTCAGGCACTCATGATCAGTGACTTTGGAATAGCTTTGTTGCTTCCAAATCGTACGCAGTGTGAAATCAAAAGTGGTACCCCGAGAAGCTGAATACTGGCCTACTGTTGATAATCAATCCTCCTTGTTCCGCTGTACAAAATACCAGCTACATACCGTCTGGTACGGAGATATCAGTTACCGAGAGAGAAATCCAGGACAGGACCCGAAAGCAGCGATATAAATTTGTATGTAAATAGTTGTGCGCCGTTATTGTGCTGTTGCTTTCTACCACAATGAAGTTCTAATCCACATCCTTGAGTCTTCTGTCTTTCTGAAACAGGCTACGCGCGCCAAGCAAACAGAATCATATTTGGTGTAACGCTCTTTGGACGTTGTTCACTCACCTGACTGTGTTCAACTGTTGTTTGCGCCAAGTTAGTGAAATTCGTTCGCCCGAACACGTCACCCTTCTTAGTTCGCTGTTTTCGTGGCAGATTGCACGATCATCCATATGTTGTCTTGATTCTTCTTCAATAGCTCACTTAGTTACGGCATGCCACACTTGCATGCTGACCGTACCTGATACGATTGAGGCAATTGGTTCTTTTCATGATCGGGGAGGCCAAGACACGAGTCAGCAGAATAGGGGTAGAAACGGTGCCATTTAGGTTGATCCAGGCTGGCGATTCTTTGGAAAGCACATTGACTGTGGCTTCAGTGACCGCGCAAATCTGTCACCATCGGTTCTGGCTTTCCGATTCCAGACTAGTGGGTAACTCGTCAGGTAACCGTCCCACTTTGCTAGTGTGCTTTCCGGAAGTGCGTGGTGAAATACCAACCCGTCAGCTGGTACACAGAAACCAGTATGATGTATTTTGTTGTAACTTATCATTTTCCGGACTACGGGGTCTCCTGGGTATCCTACGATTTTGCCCACACAATGTCTGATTTTAGCATAACTTGAATTAGTGCTTATTATTGCATTGGGCACGGTTTTCAAGTTATTAGTTACGTTCATACAAGCCTTGCTCCTAAAAATTGATTTCATTTGCCACGTGACCCGGAAGGGAGTTAGAGCCACCCGATGAAATAAATTTCAGTTCGATTTCGCACTTGCTTGACCACGGCTTCAGCATTCTTAATGGAAGATGAAGAACGCTCTGTTTGGTTTCATCGATAGAATTTTTGTGGATACGATACGTTTATAAAAAGTACCAAATCAGTCCGGTCCATGCACAGTTGAGATGAATCCAGTGCGAGTTTTCACCCCTTGTGCACCGTTGCCAGATAGTTTGATACCCCTAAAACATTTCCCTAATGGTTCCACCTTGTCGCAGTTGCTAACTCAAGTCATCTTCTCCAAGTGTTGTGATTGAAAATTTATTCTTATCCATAAGTAGTTTGGTCATTAATTTCTATCCTTCCCGGTATGTTTCTTTACCATGGTGATGTGCATACCTATGTAGTGCAAATTTTCGAAGTAATGCTACTCTGACTTCGGTATAACACACTGGCTTTGGGCTTATACCATTCCGCCTGGCTTATCAGTGAACCAGTTTGTCAAAACTTGCAGTAGGCGGAGAGAAAAGTTGCCCTTGTATCCGTGACTTTTTTCCTCGCTTTCGCCGTGTTGGGAAAATACTCTTGTTCCACGTTGCGTGACGCGACTAACCGCTTGGCTAAAAGCTTGCTATGCTAAGAGCCGAAAAGTTACTGGGGGAACGCAACACCCTCATCGGCAAATCGCGTGCCCAGGCAGACAGATTGGAATACGGTCCCGGGGTTAGTAGTGAACCAATCCCTGCACTGGACTGCCAGGATCGGCAAGGCGATGGCTCTCTCCCTCCTCTCTCTCTCTCTCGATTGGCCCAATTTCGAGACAATAATATGATCAATTTCTGGCTGATCAGAATAAATCGATTCTCATCATGTTTTTTTCACCAAATGACCTTGTGTATCATTGGCTCAGTCCTGCTTACGACATTTCAATCAGCTGTAGCAGTATAGAGTGACTCGGTTTTAGAGCAGCTTTGAAATGCAAAAATTGTTAAACATGGCCCAGTAGTATGAGCTGGCAGTCATCACATTACCATCGCGGGAGCGAATTTGGCATAACATAGAATCGAGACGAAACTTGACAGTTAATAGTAGGCCTCAACGCATGGTCTCGAGGTTTCTCAAACAAAGAACTTCTCCCGCCATAACGTAAGCGGCCAGTAAGGTTTGACAATTGCCTGTTTTATTTAGAATGAAACGGGAGAGGAACGGATAGCTGCCGATGACGCACAAATATGTCGATGATGCACGTGAACGAGGATGTTCTACCAGAAAGGGTGCAATCTGAAAGCCATGTGAAGCACCCGCAAAAACTACCACGGTAGTCTGAGGCCACGGAAACGGGGTCATCAAAGGCGTCTAGTAGTGTTCAAGAGCTGCCTGATTTCAGTTTGGCTCTAAGCCGGAAAATATGGACGGCCTTGAGCAATTTTCAATTCTGCCAACAGTTTTTCGATGTTTAATCTTCTATTGTTGGTTGCAGTATGTTTTTCAATTTCTTATATCAGTTTTTTTGCATCATAAACTGTAATCAACCTTGTTGGTTAAAAGGAGAGATGCAAAAATTGTTTCTTTGTGGAGAACTCCAAAATTGCCGAAATCACCAGAAGTTTGAAGACGTTTCTTGCTGCCAAGGGTGCATGCGATTAAAATAAGAACAGCGGGTGAGAAGGACGCAGTTGAAGAAGCACAGAACGTTTACTGATCGGTCGTTTTTAAATGCTGAAAATAGCGTTTACTTGTGAAAAACAGGGAAGCAATACATGAAAGCGTCTTTCTCTTTCGTAGTTAGAAGACTAGCATGAACTCCACGTAAATCAGTTCACCCTAAATGTCGTTCGCCGGAGCATTTGCGATCACAGTGACTGTAGAAGACAGAAACAAAACAAGAATAAAATCGTGGACGAAAACACAATGAATTAGAGTTCACTCTCGTTGCATCCGACTCTTCGTAAGCGATAAGTTATCGTGAGATATCCAAACATTCAGTATCATGACTTGCTTCACATATGAGTGCAGCGAGGGGAGCATGCTCTTCAGCCACTAAGGCCCACTTCACGGGAGGGACCATCAACAGTGTATCTAAAACTTGGCGTGTCATAAGACTGCTCAAGGTCTCGTTAGGCCAGGTGTAATAAAGAACCCAGTGGTAGTCAGTTCCCTGTCCATCGCCAAAGTGATCCGTAGATTTAAGATTCGATTTTCTTTGATAACAGATGTTCAATCCATTTGAGCACTCCCGGTCCGAATCGAGTCTGCTCACGTTGCGGTCATCCAACTGGAAATGCAGCATGCACAAACTAGAATAAAGCATGCGTGAGCAGAAACGATACTTACACACTATTTACCTTTCTCGGTTGTGATCATGATATCTTGCATGACGAAAAGACGCGTGGCTGACAAGAAAAGTTTTCCAGAAATATCACAATTCCCACAAATAATTGATTTTTTGGCCATTCATTTCCAAACCGTTTGCATATCACATAGGAATAAATGGAAACTATGTAACGCAAGTGGACACGGATCAACGATCATGAGTTCATCACGGTAGAGTTCCCGTGTCCTGTGACTGACTTACAGCTTTTGGAGGGCCAGGTGACAGACTTATTTGAACTTAATCAATCGGTTACCACGGTGATTACAGTGTGAGGATAAACAACTTTCGGGCACAGTTCAAATTTTTTTAATTCCCATGGTTTCAGTGTCCTATATTGTTGGAACCACGACGCAAACCGGGCGAGGGGATGGCAGTTTACTCAACATTGTACTTCAGTCTGGTAGAAATGCCACACTGGATATGGGCGGTTGCGTAATGATATACTGAGCTAGGCTAATGGCAATCAATACTTAGGTCTGTATGCAATCCGATCGTGTCAGACGGCGGGCTGGCAGACGTGGCAAGATTAAATCGAGACCACGTTATCTCATTGACTGCCAGCTTCCAACCGATACAGTGGCGTAGATGGAAGGCAAGAGTGCGAATATGCAAACTGAGATAAGTTGTGGTAATCAATCGGAATTAGTTGATCGGAAATGACAAAACACGACGTGAACTAAATCACGTGAAATGCATCAGACGAGATGGGCCAATCAGAAAGTGACTGGGACAGCCGAAGATGAGACAGCAGTCACACAGGCCCAAATATGCAAAGAAAATAGCCTACAGAAATTTGACGTTCTCATTTAACAAGACGAGATTTTGTGCTGGTTTAGCTTGTGTGTTTTTGCTTGAGTTAGTGGGGATGAGCGATGCCGATATAGATCCAAGACTGGCTGACTAGACAGGAGACTTTTGGAGCGGTAAGTAGACGTTTCACAATAAACCATCTTCAGGATCGAGGTCGCGGCCGACGAACTGTTAATAATAAAGGAAGTTGCTGATGTTGGGGGAAATGAAATGTTTTAGCAGTGAGAGATCGAATGTTCTCATGAGATAATTCACCATGCGATGTCATTGGATAGGCGCAACATCATCATGTGATGAAACTCAACAAACCTTTGAGAGTTTGCCTGGTAGCCTAATGGCTAAGGGGTTCAACTCAAAATCGTTCGTCCGGGGTTCGCTTTCCGATTCGGGCACGATGGATACGCTGATGATTCCTAACAAGGATGAAACAGCTGTACAGTGCTTCCATGGTATCCTAATGTTGATTTGAGTGATGATATCACATGGTGAATTATTTCAAGAAATGAAATGCACGACTTTCAGGTTGAAACGCCGTGATTTTCATCGGGCGACTTTTGGCTCTTGATCTGCGAATGACGTGAAAACGAACTGTTAGACGACTACTCTTTCGTCTGACTGATCTTCTGGTTACTATAATAGATTTCTTGTAATGATCAGTTATTTTCTAGGGGTTCCATCCATTGACCCACATATCATCAAGCTGTTTTACACAGTTTTAGTGCTTCGTTTGTCAACTGTTCTAGCTGACAAAAGATACATTCGAAGTGAAGTTGTTTCTTCCAACCAGACAACTGCAGCTGATAATAGCACCCACACCCGGTCACCGATTTGCATTTTTTTCCAGTAACCCAGATAGTACTCGCAAGCAGGAAACCTTTTGGGAGGACATGGGGTTATCTTGAAGCTAACCGAAAGCATACTGAAAAGATTCTTTGAGCACTGCTATTGTTCCCTCCATCGGTTGCCTGTTATGCGGTCCCAAAGTCTATCACAAAGCTTTTATCTCTTGTCTTCTAAACCTCCTTTATTAACGAAGCAGTGGTGCACATTTTCACGAGCGGGCCCACGGTCAACAAAGGGCTGCCAAGTGGAGAAGTTGACCGCCGGTGGGAGGATTCGAACTCGTGACCTTCACATCCAAACGCCACGACCATGAACGACTGGCTGAAATCTGACCAGCCTGAGGCTTAGAACATACGAATTTCTAGTCCTAAATTCGACCAACCTTTTGGACTTCTCCCTCGTTTGCTATTTGGGTAGCCCCAAAACGTGGCCACGTTTTTGGACCAGTCCAAACTGTCCCGTACTAATACTGCTTGTACCGAGTAGAATCAGGTTCAAAACCATGAGTTCTCCGGTGTTTAGTTCCCTTTTACGGTCATCTATGAGCTACGACCAAACACCTTTTGTGGCACACGTGACCTGCACACCATTTAAGAATTTCCAGCTCCAGTTATTTGGCTTGACAAACTGGCGAGTCACGTGAACAACTCCGCTCAACTTTTCCGTCTGTTTCAGCCGAGACCTTGGCGTAACAGGGGATAATTAATCTGGGCGAAAAATGGACGCAAATTGCCCAACGAAGCTTGGGCGACCAGTGAAAAGGACTACAAAACGGTTTTCCGCGTGCCTAGATGAATAACCAATTAAAAGTCGCTTGGTATTACCAGGTAATTTAAATCGGAACCTGGACAGCCATTACAGACACGGGACATTGTATGTCATGCATTGATTTTTACACGCCCATTTTCACATTTGGTCTGGAAAATGGAATTTTGAACCTAATTACATTCCTGGTAGACAAGCGACCAAATCATGTGACTTGATCTGAGAGCGTAAGGGTAGACCATCGGTTGTGTGGATGATCAGATTTAACTTGTCAGTAAACGTTATGGTCCCTTTTCCATTATAACATGAAATTTAGACGTCATGGAGCACAGTATAGGTACAAGATACTCAAACCTTCCGAGGCCATGTTCAAAACAGTTCTGGCGACCGGTGAAATCTATTACGTGTACCATATGTCGCCGTTGGCAGGGTGTACAAACTTGGCGTACAAGCGAACCCTTGACTCTTAATTGCAAATGATTACAACATTGGTGGATGGACTAAATGGGCGTACCAGATTCGAAGCTAAGTCTGTCCGTAGCTTCACCGAAAACACCAAGATGACCAATGTGGTTTGTTGGCCGTACCCAACTTGGCACCGGCTGGATAGTAGTATGTACGAAGTGGTCATATATCCAATGAAGTCTCTCTTATCTTTTATCTTTTAATTCCTTTATCAATGAAACAACAATGCACATCGATTTTCAGGAAGGGGACAGCGGCCAACAGAGGGCTGCCAAGTGGGGAAGTTGACCGGCGTGGGAGGATTCGAACCTGTGACCATCACGTCCAAACACCACGACCTTATCCGTTTGGCTACCGCCGTCGTCACGTATACAACAGACTCGACTGCCATTTATCAACTGGACCCAAATACGGTGGTTGAATGAAGTCCTATTATCGATCAAAGATCGGGCTTTCTCATCACCAATAAGGCTACTGCAAATGTGCGGAGACTGTCGTTGTTTGAACATCACTGCAGAATGTACGGTGATAGAGCTTCGTTAGTAGCCTAGTTGTCAAACTTACGTTACTAGTTCCTTGGGTTCAATCTTTGTAAGAAGAACAGGATCAAAATAAGTTAACGCGGATGATTCATGTTTTGCGCGTACCCACCGGACAAGCGGATAGTGATTGGAAGATAAAGATATGAGAAAAAGGTATGCAAGCCTTCATCAGTCGAATGGTTTTTCCAAGTTCAGATAGACTTTAGGGTTGAGGTCCACGAGACTCGCAAGTGAGGTTGAAAGACAACGGACGGTTTGTCTCAACCGTATTCCTTGTCATTCTCGGTTTCGAAATCATTCTTTTCCAAGCAGCTCTTCCATTTATTCGGTTGCCGGTGATTTCCCCTTGTTTCTCGCTCATTTCTGTTCTGATCAGACGATCCTGTGAAGCGGTTTGCCAAAATTGGATCTCATCGGTGCAAGCAAACTGAACTGAACCGAATAAATACTACGTGATAATCGCATTTCGTATCACTATCTTCAGCAGAACACGAAAGCGATCTGAGGATGATCAATTGTTCCTTTACCAATTGGGGTTGGATTCTGCACACCTCCACGGCGAACCCTGGAGTTGGATTACTAAACTTTGAACACAACGAACTGGCCTACGAGATTTGAGTAGCATAAGTTCGCAATAAGAATAAAAGAGATGAAATTATGTCAACCGCTTGCCTGGTTTCTGTCAGATGTTTCGCTATGGATGATGGAGTGCCGCGACCGGGATAGTCATCAGGTGTACTTTGTGACATCGATTTAGTCAGCGAATTGGGAATACTCTTTAAACCATTCAATCAATAAAGAAGTAGAATTTGATCACGTGTACAAACTGTACAACTAGATGAGAAGGCTTGAACTTATATCATACAAACCCAAAGTTATGAACCTGAATTATTTATGGGGAACTCTCTATAGATTTACATCGCCAAGCATTTGCACACCTGAGATGGGAACAGCGGTCCAAAGTTGAAGGGATCAAACTATTCAAACTAAAAGTCATTCTACTAGGGTCATAGATTAAACTGCTCAAGTTCAACGAGTGAAACGAAAGTCTAATTCCGAGGTTAACGTCGCTGAAGAGGTCAAAGGTCAGAGCTAGTGACACACCGATGACGTCACCTCGATCGACAATGAAGCGTTTGCGTTCTGCATGCCAACCTCGAAGAAAAGAACCTCACGAAAATTCCGACAGCCTTCGGTGGACGGGTGTGTCAACCACAAAGAACGCGATAGCTGACTGGGACCACTGTGATCCACAAGTTCTCCGAGTTGTTATTGGGATGTGTAGTTCCGTATTTGGAAATGTGCAGTTCGTGGCCTGAATGAACCTGATTGGGTGGGGAGAGCAACTTTATTCTATGCTCTTCGGACTAGAATTAATAACCGATGTTCGTTGAGTGTAAACATTAGTCAGTTTCTCAGGGGAAATACTGCAATTGGACAACGCATAAAGCATAAAGCAAGCATCTTTTTATTTTTGGATAACGTCTTAAGAACAACTTGTTATCTTTTCATCTTAGAATAGTTCATCCTTCTCTTCTAGGTTCATATCTCATTTGATTTTCAGGAAATAGATGTCACGTGGGACAATGACCGTCAATGGGTAGACGTCAAATTAATACTTGGAGCTGTAACGCAGAATTCAACCGATAATAACACAGCACTAGAGTGACTCCAACCTAAAATATGGAACCGATGACAACGAGAGGACCGCCACACATGGAAAGCAGGTTCAATGTTATTTGCAAACCATGTACTTACATAACAGTTAAAGAAAATTCGCATTGGTGCAATGTTGTCCAGCCAGCGGCACCTCTATTTTCTGACATTGCCACGATTCTGATTGGCTGGCTAGGTATGCACACTGCAACGAAGCTGTACCCGACTGCATCAGCCGACTTGCACGTGGACATGTAAAGATGTTGATAATCGCCGATCACCTCTGGCAAGAAGACAACTGACTAGTACTAGTTCTCGTTTGCACTCACCTGGCAAGATGTATATGCTGACCTTGTGATTTCACCTTTCCATGGACGTTTCTCGAAGTCTCCCGTCCAGTTTGATATGGAAAAACCGATTTGAAACGTTGAAAAACGTGTAGGGTCAAGCAAAGTAAACATATTGTCCACATACATTTTGCATGAAATCCATTTGTAAAGAAAGTCGTGTACCTTGTTGTATGTGAAAATCAATATCACGGTTGCTAACTTTGACCATTTTAATCGGTTGTCTTGATTCCCGTCCGACTGTACCCAAGTCAAAAGGCCCCTGGCCAACCAACACAACTGTCTTCCATTGGTCACAATGAAATACTCAGTGTGGGTCCATTGAGCTCACACCTCTTTGGCTGATTGCCTAGACTCGCTCGGGCTCATTGTGTTTTTCAGAGGTCTTCCTTTCGAACATCGTCATCCTCGCCACTGAGCGTTTCACGCCGATGAGACAACCGCGCACTGTCCTCGAACTAGGACAACCGGTTGATTCCGATCTTTCGTTCTGGTTTTCACCCAATCAGATCTCGGCAACGTGCGTCGTCTACCTAACACTCAAAGGTTTGTCAGCCAGTCCCATTTTCCGGACATTATCTTGCTTCATCTATGCATGATTCATCGCACAAAACCGACATGGTCGTGATTTCTTAGCCGCGGCTCGTAGCCTAATCTTGCACCCGTTTTCAGTCACCGATGCGAATACAAATTCGAATCGATTCGAGCCTAATGGGCTGCATGTTGTCGCATGCTCAATTTGTCCTCAAAGCAAGCCCGTTCAAGCGAAATACAATCTGCTTGGTGAACAGTAGAATGACTTGTTGAAATAAGTCGAACGAATAGACCTGTTCCTCGATAATTATTTCGCAAATAACACATGCTTGTCAGGTTGCAGTGTTTTTCGAGTTTTCACGAGCAGTATGGTGTTACAGAAGTAGGAAATGGACAAATGCCATTCGGAACTAAAAATCCACGTCAGGATGGCTGAGTCCATTGGTTGAAATGACCCAAAGACATGAAATGAGACGTCCATCATCGGCTTCCATTTGTGAACACCATTTTCTAGTCTGTTACTTTGACGGTCGGGTATTTCGACAAAAAATTCGGACTGTGGTCTCCTAAGACAGTTGTTGTGTCGATTTGGACAGCCGTGTGGTACCAGTGGCACAAAGGAAACAAGGATAAAGATAAACAATAGGTGACCCTTAAGGGATGTCGTAAAATCATGTTAACTAGTCGATCATCTTGGTTCTATTTCATTCCCACTTTGTCTAATCAAGCTAGAACGATCTCGCGGTCTCTGATCGGTTAACACAACTGTTTCATTTGCTTATCCTGCCTGCTCAGATCAAACTGCATTTGCTGATTACATCCTTTCCTCTGGACCATTTGCTCTTATTCGGTCTTCATTCCAAGCCTAGCTTCCGTTCGCCCGTGAGCTTGTCAAAATAAAAATCAGTTCACAATATTAGGAATCAGATATTTTTAGAGCAAATATCAATGTTCGAATGACGATAAACGGTGTTACCGGTCGAATAACCACACCCAGTTCGGAATTTGCCACAACTTCAGCTCCTGAGGTTTCTCCCGTCGTTTTTGCTACTTCCAGTAGCTTCTAGTCATTGCTAATTACTAATAATGAAAACAAAGCATCCATTTTAATTGTGGCGTAACATGCAAAACAACTCGCGTGCAACCTCGGCCGAGTGAAGATCACACTGTAATAAAATGGCGTCCTCGTCGTTTGAACGTGAAGGCTGTCAGCTATGCGGTTATTCTTGTGATGGTCAGCGTTAGAATACGGTCAAACAATCATCCACTATTGATGGATTAGCAGAAGTGGACCGGAAATTCGGTAGCTTTTCGCCTGACTGATCGAAATTTCTAATAGCCCCGAGAAAGATTCCAATAAATAAGGTTGGTAAAGTGCGTGCGAACGCAATGGGCAGCGTGAACACGCGATCTGATTCCCCCCTCGTTAGCAAGCATCCATCGATTTAGACGGGAACATGTGATCGGCAAATGTGAGTCAGAACGTCTTAGCCGCTAGACCGTCTGGGGTGACTAAAATAGTTTCGTCTTTGTGTCCGCGCTACTTGAGTGGGCGTCCAAGTTCAGATGTGGATTTTGCAGGACCACGTATCATAACATGCATGGCTTTATGATATCAGTGCCCGATTTTTGCGTACAACTCTTGTTTAGGTCCCAATGAGAAGGTGTATTGTTCTTTTCTGTTTTTTTTTGATTATTCATTGAACAGAATTACTTCAACTACAGGGCCAGGAAAGTGACGGGTTGCCGTAGGATTCCAGTCAACGCATGCCACTTCCTAGTCTCACGAAGCTGACTGGTTGACCATCGAGATCCTTAGCTAGGATGAAAAAAGCTTCAATGTGGAGCTGAAAATTCGAAAATTCAAGAATGATCCGTTCTCTGCTCTTCGGTATTCTAAACTGTACTTGTTCGGTCGGGAAATGAGGAAATTTATACGAGTTGTCCAAACGATTATTTGGAAACGGCGAAGAAGTGTGTTCAAACATAGTTTTTCGTTCTATCAACATGAACACGAAACATGCATATTAAAACAAAAACTGCGGTAGATGAAGATGTGTGACGAATAAGAATTTGATGATACAGAGGAACGGCAGTGTTCAAACTGTCAACATAGCGGAGTTGCAGTTTGGATGTCCTGATTGTTTTAGGCACCGATCCTCAATTGAACTGGTCTCACATTGTGTTAATTAGCTGTGTAAAAAAACATGGAGATTTGTTAAATTTTATGTAATTGTTACAAGTGATGTATGAATTACGCCATTTGAGCACAATCAGCCTCATGAATGTCTTCGTGCAATGGCCCTCATTTTTGTATTCGTGTGAACTATTGTCTTCTTAACGGAACTTCGAGGAGACGAATAGTAGTGATTTTGCGGAGATACAAAAGCGACAAAATCTCTAGAGCGCAAAAACAAAAAATAATTGATTTTATTATTGCTGATTGTTCAAGGTTTGCAAATTAAAAAGTCCATTGCAATGAAACTGCACTCCAACGTGGTGTGAAGGCTTGCGTGCCACTCAGCCACTCCTCGTTGTCTTGCGGTAGGTTCCTGTAAGGATCAAAATTTTCGATTGGGAACCATGATTGTTCTTGTTAGTGGCTCGATCCCCTAGCAGTGTTAGTCGAACAAAAAATCCCAAATGAATAGCACAAACACAACGAGTTCTATACTGCATCAGTCGTCACAGGACAATCAGGGCCTCCCCACCCACTGGTTCGAGCATTGAGGGGGGGGAGTAGTGATAAGCCTATTCGTGGTCCAAATTCTCGTGCTGGATTAACGTCCCGCTGCCTTGTGAGTAAGACTTTTGATTCTCAGGCCAAAGAAAACCTCCCTTCTGCCTTATGGGCAGCCGCGAAGCACCGACCCTCGAATGCCTCCAGCATCCTTTCTATAGGAAACCTTCATAACTTCCGTTCTTTCGATGTTGGAACCACTTAAGTTACCACGAAAACCTGCCGCTCGACGGATCTACCTGATGATAGCGTTAAGGGAATGGGAAGAAACAGTTCGCAAACATTACTCAAACCTAACTGTTCACTTCCTTGGCCGTCTTCAGTGTTCGCAAGTACTCCAACCACCTGCTCTAGATAGAACTGCAATTTTCAGAACAGACGTGTGCTACGTCTCCGAAAGGTTTATACATGATCCCGATTCCGTGATCACTTTTCGGAGCTCAGATGCAACCTCATTCTCTCGCTTCACTCTTTGTGTGTCGGACAATCCGGCTTCGCGTAATCGTGGTCAGGGTGCCGTCGGGAGCGCTGTGACTGGATCCCGGTCAACAGCCGTTTATGGGCAGTTCGGTTGGATGGTTCTGTACGAGTCAATAGCAGTTGATTGAAGCATCGTTGTTTATTCATCGTATCTGTTTATGCAGCTGCCCCGAAACGAAATACTAGTTCTGTCACTGACTTGGCAGTGTGCGCTCAACGGAAGTTGTGGTCAGTGTTGGTCGTTTCAGCTTTTTCTGACCCCATACTGGTCCTGGCGAATGCCAATTTTTGCCATAAAAAGCCATATCGACTTACCTGGCGCCCTCTTTCGCCTTCACAGCGTTAGACTCAGATCGATCAAATCACCATCGGTCACCGTTGGCGTTGTTCATTCTGATCCACACTTGCAAACTCACACCACGCTTTCCTCCGAGCTCGCTTTTGTTTGCTCCCAGTCCGTGGTCACATGACCATAAAAGTCACTTTTCATGCACACCTGACTCGTGACCATAACCGCCGACAGTTCCAGTCGGAGTCTCAGTGGGGACGTCTTCTCAGCAAAATGCCCAGGGTCCGAGCGAACGCCAGGAGCGAACCAAAGAAGCTCTGCACTCAGAAGTAACTGCCACGCAAACTATAGACCATGTAAACCTCAGAAATAACGAGTATCATCGTCTTCAGTTGCTCTGTTACATGCCGGCAGATCCGTCACCTCGGATCCCACGTACAATGAGACGCGTAGATCCCCGAAGTTTGATAAATGACCGCAAGCAGTGGTGAGTAGGAAAGTGTAAGCTAATGAAAATGGTTGTGGCTATTGAAAATAGTCGCAAATTTTGCCGACTGATTGGAAATACTGGTTCACGCAAGCCGAGCGTAAGTCAGGTGGCTGAGGAATACGACGACACACTGATTCACTCTCAGGGCCGTCAGCTGAACATTTTGGTGAGCAATTTGGTTGACCCGTCGCCAGAGTGGGCCCATAAGTGAACCATTGCACAGGGATACCAGCCCTGCTTCGGAAATGGAGGTCATGAGAGATATGATGTTTCTTAAAATGTATGAAGCAACTGGAAAACGTGGGCTATCGTCATTCATCTTCCAGGATGGCCGAGAAGTGTCAACATCGGAGTTAACTAAACTTCTAGGATCAATATTGGCAAAGGAAGACGTTCCTAAGGACTTGTATGAATTGGTGATTGTGGGGATTTACAAAAAAGTGATAGATCTTCATGTTAAAACCGCAGAAGAATGAGTTTAGTTAGCGTCTTATCCAAACTGGTGGCTAGCATTATCCTCCATCGAGTATCTAGTACCCGCGGAAGGTGTATGCTTGGGAATCTAGTAGGTTTCCCTCCCGGTTGGAGTAGTATTGATCATGTTTTCACTCTGCAAAATGTCATAGAACACAGACACATAGTCCGCAGACCTGTGATTTCCTTAATGACTTTAGAGTCTGATGTTACTCAGTCGATAGTGCAGTTCTTTGGTGCTATCTCATTGAAGTATGTATCAGAAAAATTCATTTCGCTTTGTGTGCCAACAGTCGAAACCTAGTTCGTGCCTACAGTCATCGTTCGCCCGATTTTACAGTAGGAACTGATGTTCGTCACATTTTTTAACTTCGTCATTGAAATGGTTATGGAGAAATCCCTATGCTCACGTGGCAATAGTGGGATCGATTTTTAATCGGACAGGAATCTGTCTAATTTGGAATCTGCGGACGATATTGCCCCACTGGATGAACACCCAGGTAAGTTGCAAGTTTCCTCGACCGTTTGAACCACAGTATAGGTGTGTTTGGGAAGTATTTTACACCTTCGAAGTGTAAAATCCTGGATGAAACGGATAGTTCTGGTTACTTGGGAATTTATATCTCACCCGGCGGTTGTATATTAAATGGAATGTCTTATAGAAGACCCGACTGGCATGTGCTAACTTGAACCATCTGTGGCATTGGCGTGACATCGGGTCGAGTATACACGGTGGCAATGAGGCCGGTATTGCTCTAAGGCTCCGAAACATGGCTGCTGGCAGCTGAAGATATTCGACGACTTACGGTCCTTAAGGACTGTTGCCTCCGTAGAATATGTTGGGAGATTTTTATGAGTGACTCAGAATTCAGGCAAAAGGTAATGGGTCCTAGGGTCCAAACACTAAATCATCATTGGGTGAGGAGGTTGAAACATGTTTTGGGCATGCCCACAGAAAGCCTGCTTCGTTGTACGCTGTTCCGCGAGACAGAAGGGAGGTTTGGGGTGACCAGCCGAAGAAATGGGCAAAAAGTACGAAAGATTTAAACAGTGGATTGGCTCGTGTAAGTGAAACTAGACTGTCAGATTGGGGTGCAAGAGATCCCCGGAAGCGAGGGCTGGAGACAATAGGTGATACGGTTGAGTGTCGTAGTTTGTGGCATTCTTGTATTTGAAATCTTCGTTCATTTGTATAGTTCGCCAACTAACTATTTTGCAACCGATCTTTCATTATTGCCCGTTTTTCTCTGCTTGAGTAGATTATCATGGGGTGGGGGTTGGGGGAAGGAGAGGGGGGGTTGCCACCACAAACAGAGCGGATTGGTGCAAGGTTAATGATTGTCCAAATTGGACCGAATAGCTTGAGTAGCTTCGGCCTGTGGACTGCAACTCCAAGGGGATTAGTGGCTTTTAGCATTTGGACCAGTCGTGCCGTGATTGGTCCTGGCCTATCCCGTGACGTACTGCCGGTAAACCTTGTGTACTTTTAGCCGCGAGCACTTGTGCATCGTTTAATACGCCCCCGCCACTCCTGGGGGTTTTTGTAATGCATTGCGTACAAAAAATAATGTCGCAATTCAGTCAGAAAACGACGGAGGGAGGATAGGGAAAAGATTACGCTTGTTACGTTGTAAAAATGTGAAAAACTCATCGAAGAATAATGAGAGAACATTACGATAGGCTGCTCAGGAATTCGGCTAAAACACGTTTCGCATGGGTAGGCCGACCGAGGGAGAGAGAACAAATATTCGAAACATTTAGATGTGTTGAGATTTAAACCAGCTCATGCAGAGAAATCTTAGACAGAAGACAGGTTTTTGGAAAACTTTGAAAATCCACGTTTTTCGAAACGGGTTGGGAGGACAACATCATCAGCATACTTAAACAGTTAACAGGGTGAGCTAGTTGATAAGTCGCTGATACAAGTGGAGAAAAAACGGTGAAAGAACAGCACAGTTGTTAATCAACGGTTTTGAAGTTTTGCTGTCCATTCGTGTGCACTAGGCTCGGTTAGTAAAGTAATCAAACAGCCTGGCTAATAATGGCCCGGGACAACCAAATATTAGCAGTTTGTGAAGTAGAAGAGACCGTGGGACCGAATCAATGCCGACGAATAGTCTAGAAAGGTGCAACGTACAGATTCAGTTAATGGGATTAAGGACTTACAAGTGCAGTGAATGAGGGAAGCGACAGAGTCCAAAGTGGACCTGTTAGATTTATAGACAAACTGAAAAGGGTCGTCAGGAGGGTACATAAAAGAAGGCAGACGCTTAAATATACCATACCCCGTCAGTTTAAGACCGGAAGACGTTAAGGCGACGGGGCGAAAACGTTTTGCTAAAGCAGTAGAACTGGTAGATTTAGGGATGGGAATAATAGTGATGGGTCTCCAGCAGTCAAGGATGAAAGACGAGGTTAATGACGATTTGATTAGAGAAGCAAATGCATCGATCAGAGCCACAGCACCATGCCTTAAAAGAGCTGACGACAGACTGTCAGGACCAACTTTTGTGGCAATTTTAGGGATGCGGAGGAAGTCGAACACCTCTTCTCTAGAAAAAGTTGTAACTGTCGTATCACCACCCTGACCAAATATGATCGGGGTATAAGTGGAAGAATGGATGACAGCATGACTGATGCTGTCGACATCCGCAAAAGTTTTCGTATGCTTCTTCTTCCGACACAACAGTCAAATGCCTTGCCATAGGAATCGGTCATTGTTGTAACTCAGGAGCCGGCTGGCGAATGTAGGGTCGATGCGTTTGACTTTAGCTTTCATTAGGTTGGAAATGTACCACACGCTTGAGTTATTATGAGATTTGTAGAAGTGCTCCATGCGTCGTCTTAAAGGTTTCAGTTTCTGGGTGGAGATGAGGTCATTTCAAACGAATAGTGTTCCTAAGGGACAGCAGATATCAAGGATTACGTCTCTGTGAAAAGTTTAGCATTTTCATTGAGCGGGGCTTCAAAAAAGAAACAGGCAGATGCGCGTGAAAGTGATTTCTGAAGGAGAATAAGGCTGTTGTGTGGAAAGTTACCGAGGCGAACTCAGATTTGATTTGTTCGCCTGAAGGAATGGAAAGCTGAATGGGAGTATATCTTGGGCCTTAATAGAAGCAAACAACGATCGCTACTTGAAATAAGAGCACGCAGTTTCAGGGAAAACAAATCGGGTTGGTTGGTAATAACTCTATCTAAAATGGAACCGCCTCTGGTGGGAGAAATGCAGCGATTAGTCAAATCAAACACAGTCCGTGGTAGGCTAAAAGCATGATTGAAATCACCCACAATACTATGCAGATTATCCTCAAGAAAAGGAACAATAAATGCCGAAAAATAGTCAAAAAGATGATATTACGTTGTGATCTAAAAGGGTAATATATAGGTCCGTTATGATGGTACTAGCATAGCGACTAAACCTAGGATGACACTATGTCACGAGACAGTCAATTCCGTTGAGAGAGTACGTATAAACAACTTCGGACTTGTCAGACCAGAAGGTGTATGTATGTTGCCATACACCCTCCAGTCTTCTTGTCCGAAACTCCATCCTGCCGACTGATTCTTCAGTTGTCCATCGAAACGAGTGAATCAGCAATGTCAGGGTTCAGCCACGATTCTTGTATGCAGATGGCACACATGTGAACATTGATCAGTGATTGAAATGCGAGGGCAGGTCCGACATTTTCGTAAATAGAGAGCGGGTGTTGGTACTCAACAATACCGGATTGGACAACTTGGCTGGAAGGGTGCATTTAAGAACTGCCTGCCAGCCAGCACGAATGCCTCTTTTAGATGGATAAGAAGATTTTTGAGGAGCAGCAATGTGTGATCCCAGTCCGTATTGAGGAAAAAATACGGTTTTTTAAACAACAATAATTCCGATCGAATACAGCGGCGAGCGGAGACCATAATCGAGCCTTAGTTACGACACTTTCCCAGATATATATTACATCCTGGAAAACCAAATTGCAAGTTTTGACGGTATCAGTTATTCCGACCAGTGTATCTTGGTCAAGATTATTGACGTAAATTTTCAGCCTTGGCTTTCTGTGGTATTAATTAGTACTTGAAATCGCATTATGGAATTCGGTCAATAGGAATAAGGTAGGTTGCAGTAATATACCACTGACTAACTCCGCCTTATAATACACAAATGCTGGTACCGAGAAGCCCACAGCATCTGTAAAAAGGTTTCCAGTTTATTCATAAATCGTGAATTCATACGAAAAACAGTAGGAATCCCGATTGGTGGGATATATTCTGATCAAGTATGCATCGCCCGTCGCCACGACCTCCACTGGTTGATAGTATACGCAGGCTACAGTGAAGCTATACCAGATTGTGTCACGTGATTCCCATGTAGACTTGTCACATTTTGCCAACTACCCTTTTACCTATCCAGCTTTAGTCGGAACCTCCGAATTACCGGCTTCTGACTCATATTCTTTAAGCCTTGAAATGCAGCCGACTAGTCGCTAGATAAAACTCATCAACCGAGATCCATAGTTATCTTCAGTTGTGTAATGGAATGAATAAAAGTCATGATCCATCTGACATGTCGTTTGGAATTTTGTGACAACTGTAACAATTGAAGCTTCACTATTTAGCTGTACGTGAAAATGTACTTAAAGCTACTTATTCATTGTTTGTGGGATTCAATCAGAGTGACACACAATGGCTGTTCAAGCGTAAACCCTCGGTTGTTTTTGGTTTGTTAAGCGAACCTAATAGCGTCACTAGCTAACCAGTCATTTCGGTTTGGGGCAGTTTCAATAGGCTTCATCGTGGCTGTCCGTGACTTAGGCAAACACCTTTTAGCAAATGAGTCCAGTGGTTATTTGTGGAATACCTCTGGGGTCTTCGGTGTTCGCAAAGTCATATTCAAAAGTCACACTCACTGCTAAAGCTGAGAGCTCGTAGATCGGGACAAGAGTGGCGATGGGAATCGATTACTCAGATCCGGCCACGTTCAGTTCAAGCGCTCGCCAAAGTACATCATGAGGTCACGTGATTGCCAGATTAACGACCGATCCAAACAGGTTATCGAATGAATATCGACCGCTCTTCATACAGCCAATGCAAAACATGTGAAACAAAGAAAAGAAGACACCTGTTTAATGCTTTGTATATTTTTGCTGTATATGATGGGTGGAACCTACTGGGTACTCTTGTCACGTGATTAAGTAGTAATTGCATGTCACTGAGTGAATATATGGTCCGGTGACCTTGTGCCCCCGATGGGGTGTTCGATGCTGTGGTTATTCAAAAGTAAAATCAATTGGCGTTGGAACAGTGTGCACGTATCGTTGAGGGATTGTCTCATTCGTAGTGAGATTTCAAGAAAGTTACTTTGGCTTGTGTTCTAAATTCATCGACATTCAGACAAGGCAGTGTACATACACAGTGAATTAATGCTGATGGTCTGTCCTTTGCGTTATAACTAACCCGGTGTCTTAGTGCATGAGCATCTATCATCCATTTCAGGCATTCATTCAGACAGCCGTAGCGGCTTTTTGTCCTAGTGACCACGGCCGTTGCATGTGAACTGATGTACTGGGTGTGAGGCACAATTTGTCTGTCAGCAGTTCATCTTCCTAATGTACAATGTAAATTGACTTTGCGTAACTAGGATTATGATAATTAAGAGTCACATGGAATCTTAACACTCTTAAATGTCAGTATCAATTGGGCCAATTTTCAGGGGTTCTGCTCGCTGAACTTGGCATTTAGGTAGCGAACCAGTCAAAGTGAAGTCTGGCAATCAGAGTGTCTGTCACCCCAGCTGGTGATGAAACAGTTACTTTTATTTTCCTTTCATCTTTTCATTTCCATCATTAGTGAAATGACAATGGATGTCATTTTAAAGAAAGGGAGCCGCGGCCAACAGAGGGCTGCCAAGTGGGGAAGTTGACCGGCATAGAGCGGACTCGAACCCGCGACCTTCACGTCCAGATGCCACGAACCCATCCGCTTGACCACCGCTGGTCAAACGTAAACCTCAGAGGTTAGAACTTCAAATAAAGAACCTTGGATAGATTTAGGACGAGTACTCAACTCCATCGATAAAAAAAATTGTCCTTTGGATCTCGCACATAATATCTTGCTCATGCTCATTTAGTTGTGAGTATCCACGACTCTTTTGGGATGATCGTTGGGTTTTAAAATTTTCCAGTGAGATGTTCGTTCCCTTTTCTCGACTACCAGAGGAGCAGATATTTCTGGCCTAGTAATAGGGTGTTCGTGTCAAGCTCCTTTCGAAAAACATGAAGCGCAGCTAGACATGCTCCATTAACGACCGCTCAGTGTCGTCTTTTGGTGAATAGAACGTTGCCATGTTCCGTCTGACCGCCTCACACCGCAGGCGTCCGAAAAATCTTCGTGGTATTCATGCGCCCTCCAAGCAAACAAGGAGTTCCAATTAAATGAATCAAAAATCTTGAAAAACAATGATTGATTGACCTTATCATATGGGGACAATTGACAAATAATGCTCTAGGGCATTCAGTTTCACGTTCCGTCTAAATGTTTGAATTTGACCCCAATAACATTCCTGGAAGACAAGCAGCGAAATCACGTGACTTGATCGGAGCGCGCAAGCGCAAATCATCGGTCGTGTAGATTTCCAGATTTCAAACTAACTCGAAGGCCAAACGCGCAGCCTGTGTGGCACCGTTGTGGTTCGTTTTCCACTACATTACCATGTCTTTTCGATGCGACCACAGGTAAAACGAAATCGGTTGCCGCGGGAGTTAACCGCCCATCATCACACCCTTGATTGTGATGTGGCTCTCTGTAACATTTGTAAATGACTTGCGATTGGATGTGTTACAGTGCTTCCCTTGTAAAATTGCACTTCAGTAAATTCATATGAACTTTTGTTTATTCACTAATGCGTTTCTGCATTCTTTCATTGCAGTTTTTCATTCCTTGCTTGATCGACGCGAGAATTTGCCAATTCAGTTATTTCTATATCATGTGTGGCTGATAAAGACAAGTGACAAAAGATAAACCGGAATTCAGAGTCACTTGGAGACGTGTCATTGAAAGCAAACACAGCTAGGATCTACTATTGTCTTCCAGAACGACTTTGTCACGAATGTGAACTAACATCCGAATTCCCACTCAAGCATCGTCACTCACCAGTGCAAATTTGACGTTCCTTGCACGAGAATACACACACACACACACACACACACACACACACAGACTCGTTCATTTTCCCCAAGTAAGAATGATTTTCTCGAAAATATTTTGTTAAAATGTGCACCAAATTGAGTGCTACTGCACCAGTTCGCATATTTTTACATCGATGTTTTCATTATTAAAAAAATCCGCTGAATCTGGAGTACTTTAATTCGAGTAACGAAAAATTAAACTTAGTTTGACGGATTTGAAAGTTGTTCTATTCTTACTGGATTGGCTAGAAACCGTATTCACGACTGGGTCAGATCGATCTCAGTGGACGACCTTGACCGTTTTGTGGTACACCCAGCTGCGTGTTTGGGTTCTGTTCGCGCGCGCGCGTATCACGTTGTACAGAAGCCATAGGCTCCTCAAAGGCCGTTTGTTGGTATTCAGGCACGACACTTGTTTGAGTTTTTGGCCACACTGATATCGCATATTCATGCATACATGTACACGCTTGAGTGTGCGTATAGAACACCAAAGCGACAGTCAGTCGATCACCCAAACAGGTGCCCAGTGTTTGCGTGTCTACGTGCGCCCGTGGACAAGACGAGATAAGAAAAAAACTACGGTTAACTGTCATGGTTCATTGTTTTTCGTCTGTGCAACTCAAGATATCAGGTTGTCTGCATCTCCGCACAGTGTCGCACGCTCAAGTTTATGAATCGACCAGATCGATACAATTAATCTTGGTCAGTAAGCACAGATAAACTCCAGAGAACAGGTTGAACGTACCAAGGCTTTTGTCTCGTCACATCAACAAAACAAGGGGTCGACCAGGCTAAGTGGAATATTCAGTCCTTTTTTGTAAATGCAGGGTATACAATAAGCGAAAGTGCGTAAATTCAAAATCGTCTCTCTTTTGTCAGTTTCACGAATTCTGCCACAGACATGAGTAATAATGTCTGGAACTGTGATCGCATTTCTGGTAAAATAAACCCGATTTTCTTCGTATCATTGATAGTCCAGAAACAATTGCTATGGGAAATAAACGTGACTTTTCAAAAGATGGAAGTGCTGTATACCGAAGATCCGCCTAACCATGCGATGCTCGTCAGTACGTTACATTGTCTGAATTCACGCCGGCGTGGGCACTGAGCACGTGATCTCGGTCAACCAATCGATCCCATTCACCCGCTCGCTTGCACCCACACGCACCGCACATTCAGAGAACGGCTGTTCAGGTTAAAACCTGCATTAATTCCAGGTCAAATCTGTGCACGCTCGCTCTTATACGATTTGGTCTTTTCACTCCCTCAGATGCGTCTTTTCGAATTACTTACTGGTGCACATTGGAATCCGTCACAACGAGACTATACCTTGACGTGGTGTGACTGCTTGCGTGCCTCTATAATCTAACGAGCTATACAGGTTGGCTTATCTCAAGCATGTCTGGAAGGTCAATGGGTAGAGGCCTGACGAAGTAGTCGCCTGATCCTCTCAGTCGAGAGTTGATCTGAATTAGCGACTCAGTCAGAAAAACGAGTGGAAGAATAATTTACCCAAGTTGATGGGCTTCCATTTTGTCATGCGCCGCTGCCTTGAGGTCAGATTCGTCTCAGAACCAAAGGCTTCGACTGAGAACCCTAATCGTTCTGCTGGACGTCCCAGCAGCACCCGTCCATCAAACAGAGAGATATCCTCTCTCAACAAACCAAATGTCGAGATCGGTGCTCGGTTCGGCATGTGCTTCTAAACCTTCAAGTGGCAAAAGATATTGTTACTCTTGGATGCTGGACCAAAACAGTACAGCGGCGAACTTGATACTGGGGCATGAGAGGAACTAACGGACTGTGGACCGATTACTACCTTCACGGTAGCTGCGTGTCCCAATGATCGATGTGAGTCGCGCGATGTGAGGTAAGTATCTGTATATGGGTGGGGTTGTTGTTTTTGTTGGTGGCGGTCCAAGGCTGCGCGCGCTTAAGCTGGAACGAGGCACTTAGTACGCCGTCGGTCGCCATATTATCTACTTGAAGTTGAGAGGTCGTGTATCACTTGTGCCGCATGCGTCAGATCCTGTATGTACGATATGCGAAGACATGGATATATGGCACGTGGCGCGATGTTCGTCACCCCGGTTGAGTTTCGACCCATCGATGCTTTTACCGTACATAGGCTAGGATTAGAATGGAGTGACCCGTGGGTGATGTAATGTGGTACGGTCAGGAACGGCTCGATTGGGTCCCCACTTCTGAGAATAGCGGTGTTCACGTTATAAATAAGGTAAACTATCGCTGGCTTGGGTCACGTGTTCGGCGTGTGAGAAACACTCGTCTACCTCTATTATCCCGTGCCTTATTTTGTGTTCCTTTCTAAGGAAGTGGAAGAAGCCCAATATGGAGGCCAACAGATGTGACGTGGCACGTGGATGAAGAATGATGTACAGCGAACTTAGATAAAGTAGATGTCTCTCGTCTTCGTGGTTGGGGTCCGAAAGACTCGTCGACTTGCTGGTTGGCGAACACTTTTAAGGATAATGGCATGAACAGTGGCGATCGTTGCCTGTCATTTTCC
>LUCM01007915.1:0-10563 GCA_008360955.1 Fasciolopsis buskii
ATAATAATAATAATAATAATAATAATAATAATAATTCAATCCAGCAATACCATCCGGGCCTGAAACGGTACAGCTGAATGAAGACATCTCTGATAGAACAGGCTTCCAGTTCTGGTCTCCTTGAACGTGCGGTGCTTTCATTGACATCAGCATTCGATCGTATGTTCCAGGGTTCCCGTCATACGTCAACAACTGGCAAATCGTTGTCAGTTGTTTCCGTACCAGTATATCACCAGGCGAATTAGAATCCACTTGAGGTCCTGGTATCTTGAAGGTTTTCAAAAGTGCGAGAAATGCACGATAAACTTCCATGTGCAGTTGGTTGTTGCCTAAAACCTACCCAAACACCGTACGCTCATGTAGTGGTTATCTGTATATAATTGACTGAAAAACACCATTCTTTCTTGACCGTTTGGAATTCCAATTCTATGAATTCATCTATTCTATTGCAAGCTCTCTTTCTGTCTGTCTCCACCCTCCAAAAATAATCCGCACTTTGTGTGCACCTTCATTTCAGGTCCGCCTAAATCCATATTCCAAAATTGTTCCAAAGGTGAGCGATCAAATCCGATGTCTCATGACTAAATGGATTTGTAGGCAACGACGCATATTTATTCTTGAAAAAATGGACCATTTTATCGGTGGAATGACAACATGAAATATGTGGGACAATCTTGTATTATTATCCACAAGTGTGAACATGTCGGGGTCGGTTAAAAATGTCGTTCATGTAAGAATGTGCCGTCCAAGTGCCGCCCTCACAACTGCTGGGTTCCAGCGCACTGCGAAAAGGACGGGAATGGTATCAACAAGCGAACTGCTATGTTAAGCTGACGTTTCACCAATCCACAACCAGTAGCGATGTCTTGCATGTTGAGCAGAACACTTCTAAGCACCATTTATTTGGCCATCAACGTCATCACCTCCAGGAGCTATTCCGGCAAACACCTGGTGTCCTGTTACATCAGATCCATCAACCGAGACGCAGATCTTCAAGGAAATCTGAGCCCTAGGACGTCATAAAGTACCGAACTCTAACGGGCTTTCCCCAGACTTATTTAAAGACGGAGGAATGGACCTAGTCAGAAAAGCTCAAGTTTTGTTCATGAAAGTCTGGTATCCGAGACGGTCTCCCCTTCGTGGGGGTATTCGATAGTTGTGCTCATCTTGAAAAAGCGTTACCACAGTGACTGCGCTAACGGTGTCGAATGTGTTAAAGTTGCATTCGTCCATCATTTCACGGGCTGTACTTGCATGCTTGAATCGCAAACTCATGAGGAACAGATTGGGTTTCGCGCTGGTCGCAGATACTTCGATCAAATCTCCACACTCTGACAGATGTTAGGCAGCCGAGTTACCCAACAGAAGCCAACGATCATCGCGCTCTTAAATTTTCTTGCAGCCTTCGTCAAACTTCGTCGTATTCATGGGAGAATGGCAAGGATAAATAACGTTGGCAGTTATTTCAGACCTTTCACGGAGGAAATGAACTCCTTCCAGTGAGCGGAGGTTTCGACTAAGAGCAGGCCGATAATATGCCCTTGCTCAGAGACAATGCACGGGAAATCACCGGGAACAGACCGCACTCAGAATGACGTAAACAAATAGAGTAAGAACGTGGCAATTTCAAGGTAAAGCGCAACAAAAAGATTGCCTGGACCCCAAGAAACCAAAATTCAGATGGCCACGGTGAATTTGAATGTGAACGAAAAGTTATCCGATCTAGTTAAGTTGTGCTGTGTCGTTTAATTTTTACCAAACCGTAATGAAGGGGGCGGGGTTGTGGAAATAACGGTCTCTAGGGTTGAGGCAATCGTTTCCCACTCACAGCTTCTGCGCCATAGATTGTATGCACATTGACGATTTTGTTCCTGAGCCCATCGGAACAAAGTTATCCGGTAATATTTCTCTCATCCTTATCGTGTTCTGTACGATCATTCGATTATGCAACTGCCCTTCCGACCTACCCGTGCCGATCACTGTTCTCACCCTCGTGTCTGCGAAATCACACGCACTTTTCCCTCACTAACCAGAAGCTGACTATTGACAAATGTGTTTGTGCTACTATCCTTGCCTTGCTTTTTTTTGCTTTTCTCAATTATACTGCTGTGTGTTTCGCTGATCGACCTTTCTGTATCTCAATGTAATTCACTCCAATCGGAGCACTCGGTAACCTTTGCGATCAGAACGATTTGATAATAATGATATTGCTGACCGCCTACTCGATCATATTTGAATTATTTGCCGGATCTTTTTATATATATATATATATATATTCATGTATATATATATATATATAGGTCTATATATATTTCATCACACCTCTAGAGTTCATTGGATCATTTTTGATGTTGAGAGCCTGTTTCTTTCATCAGTATTGAAAATTTTTGGATTGTTTCGGTTGAAACGCACATGTGTTTGTTAAAGGAATTTGGTGTGTCGAACCTTTACAGATGTAAATGTTTCCACCCCCATTCTCATTCGTCCTTACAGGTGCATCATCCAACCTCTATTGCCCGGTCAAATGGATAATGGTTTCGGCGCTTTGGGAACTTTTTCGATAGAAACGCACAGCGTTCCACCTTCTCTCACATAATGATGGGAACCAAACAACAGTCAATATCTATTTCTTACAGTGTCACGAATAATTTTCCGTTAAGGATCAATTTCTGGTTTCTTCTCATTCAGTGTCTTATTAATTCGTGATTCGGCCATCTCTGCATACCACCATCTTTGATACCACTACATTTCTGTCCAAATGACCGCAAGAGTGTCTTCGTACCGCGATGAACGTGTACCACACGTGCTGCGACGGGGCGATATGAGTGGGTGTCGGGGTTGGCAAAAATCACATTATTAGTGGTGTATTCGGCAGAAAACACGACTTTTGACCATGCCTATATGTAGCCCACAATGACTTGTGTCTAGAGTGTGGGTTGGATTGGTGACACTGAGAACGGCATTGAGAAAAAATATTGTATAGAAGATGGGAGCGACCTGAAAGAATTCCCCGTGCGAATGTTTCACAGGCAGATAGATGCATATAACACAATTTGGAGGAGAGCTTTTTCGATGTAATGAGGTATAGAGCACTGGTAATTGGCAGACCGTGGTAAAGGATTCTCAAATCTTTCGTTATTAAATGGGAAAAATTACATGGAAACAATAGAGAAGAAAGGGAAAGACGCACTGGTAAACAAAGAGGAAGATGGTGCCTTGTTTAACCAGGAAGTGCCTCAATCCTTTCACGCGAAAAGTTTGTCCTCTAGGTTTCTTTGCACAACTGAAAATATGAGGTGAACATTTGAAGATTTTATCCATAATAATTCCTAGGTATCTGAAGGGATCTATGCTAGCGGCTGGTCCCATGTTAATAACAGACGATTCAGACGGGTAAGTAGACCGAGAAGAAGTAAACAGACGTCGGACCCACTTTGACAATAAATATATATGTATATATATTAGTATGCAAGCCGAATGGAACAGAAAAATCATGAGTGAGAAGCACGTTGTCGGAATAGCTAAGAAAATCCTCTGTTTCAGGTATACATTGACAGAGAGTAACATAATCAGTGCATTTGGGTAATTGGCCACTGATGAAGGAGTGACTCCTGAATGATTTTCCGAGGGTTTGGTTAATTTTCTGCTCAGTCCGGTTCACTAAGTTTGTTAACTATCCAGCACGTGCTTGGGATAACCGAGGTGTTCTGGCCTGTGAATAGGTAAAAACTATGAAAGAGAGTCGAAAGGAGGTGAAAAATCCAGGGAAGCGCGTTGGCAGATTTTACGGGCTCATTCAAGAGATTGTTGATAATATGAACTAGTGAAGTAACAGCATCTCAAGGTGGACCTGTTTGGTTTGTAGGCAAACTGAATGGGATCATCAAACACACTAACGGAAGAAGTTAGACGTCTTGCGATGACATGTTTTGTTAGCTTACGATCACAAAATGCAAGAGCGGTGGAGCAAAACTTTTGGTAAGATTACTGGAATGGTCATGTTTGGAGATGGGAACAATGATGGCGGGTCTAAAGGAGTCAGGAATAGAAGTTGTACGTAGGGATTTGTTAACAACAGAAGTAAATGGATACTTGGGAGAAGTTGCATCGTACTTTTGAAGTGGTGAAAGCATAACTTCAGAACCCGTACTTGTGATTATATTGCTCGAACGGAAGAATTCGAACACTTCTTCCCTAGAAGTGTGTTACATTAGCACGTTCAACAGGGACCCCTAAAACATCAGAGCAATTACATGAATAGATAAATGCTAGGTTGATGCTTTCAGCGTCCGCAGAACAGCTTATCGGTTTTTGTTAAATTTCCCTCACAGAATTAGGAGTCCTTGTCACGGCGTCTGATGTTTTCGCTGGGTGACACACGCTGAATCGATTCTTTCCATACTCCTGACTTTCAAGGAATCCCGCAATTTTTAGAAATGCTTCTTTCGTCACTGTAATGCTCTTACTACAGGTGAACCAATACGACCGTTACAGACTAATATCGAAAATTACAGTGAATTTAGCCACAAAATGGTTAGCACTAGTATTCATCGAAGGGGGAATAAAGCCACAAGATTTCACAGAAGAAAATTGTCTTTCCGAGCAAAATTAATTGGTCATACTTTGATTTGGTCAGACTGCCTGAAGCAATGGAAACCTACTCGGGAATAAATCTTGGGTTTTAAAGGTGGGCACCATAATCACCGTGAGCGGAATTGGGCCACGTACAGTTTCGTCACCACGATGGTACCGCGTCGAGAAAACTTAATGCCACTGAATAACTAGGCAGTTACAACCAGTCGGTGAGTTTGGATAAATGACTTCACGTTTAGTTGGGCAATGAGAGTTTATGTAGGTGGACATATTAACTCCGGTTTTCTTAGCGCTAGACTGTCCCAAAAATCGGAACCTTCGATGAATAGAAGCGCATCGACAACATGCGGGTGCAGTGACGATTTTGAATAGTAATCACACAGGTATGTACGTGTATCTGAAACCGAAGAATGAGAGGTAGATCCGGTGATGTTGTCATCATATGGCGTATGCTAGCTCTCAGCAGAGATGGAACAGGCACCCTAACCGGTGAGGTGCGCTTAAAGACAGTCTACAAACCGGTAGGAATGCGTCTTTTGGTTGACTGGAAAATCCGTGATATATAGGGAAAGTTTAGTTCAGGGGAGGTAAAAATTCAGGACAGTATGTGAATAGAAGTAATCCCCATCGGGCAGACATTTGAACAAGATTTCTGTACGTGAACACTTGGAAGCCTCGAGCGAGTGGATTCTCCGGATAGAAATACGTGATGTCTCCAGGCTAACACTTCGGAGTCTTATGAATGTATATGGACCCGTTAGAGATCCCATTCACCTGACGAATGGTTCTCCGTAGACTTTACCCTCAACTGAATAGATCCGTGTTTAAAATGGAGATGTGGAAACATGCACATTTGCTATCCCGTCATAACGGTTAGTTGTTCAATCAACATTTTTCGACTAAATAGTAATTTCTCCATCTAGGACAATGCTTCACCGTATTCATGCGACCAGCGATACATATATCAGTGACCGGCAATGCGCTTGAACCTGTTGCGAAATGGCGCTGGTGTTTGAGAGTAAATGGCGCATTGCATTCGCCTGAACACTGAATGTACTTGGTCCTTCTCGCATTCGTCATGCACTTCCTGATTGGTTGATTTCTCCATGTGCCTTGTGTTTGAAACCGGTAACGAACGATGAACGACATCGCGCTCGCCGAGAAGAGGACGTGATATTTATTGACATAGTGAAGGGCTAAACTTTTCTAGAAAATGAGAGACCAGTTCAGGTTTGGACAAAAGATTGGTGTTCGTTCTAACAAAATGTTAACACCATCCAGGAGACACTTGAATTACAATCACTCTCGTAGCTGAACATGGATGGCCATTACCAACGACAGAAGCGTGATTTCGTATGATCACATATCATGGAAAGCATTTAGTGGACAATAACATCGGTACTTAGGTTTTCCAGTAAACTATTCACGTATTCACAAGTAGATTGACGGTTTGGGCATAGAAACTTTGGAATTTACTCAAAAAGCCAATAGGAATGAGTGAGAAGAGAATTCAGGATTGAAATATGGCAACAAATGCTGGGTGACCTTCCATGTGCTTAAGCCGAATGACAAACTATTGGTTAAAATTCGACTAAATATCGGTCAGGCTCCGGAAAATGTAATCACTATTAAGGGGGTTACAAAATCACTGTGCATCTGTTTACTTCACAAGCACGTTGTGACGATCCTGGTTGGGAACGCCGAAATGTTAGCTGTGACTTCTGACCACTGATTCAGTGATAAGAAAATAAGAACCAGGCCCTCTGTTTAAATGATCCATGCCTGGTTGCTTCAGCTGACAGCGTTGACCGTGGTGCACGTTAAATGAAAACTTGGGCTTAGCAGACTATGATTTGAACACGTGATCCACGAATTTTTCCGGCTCGGACCTCGGTAACTTAGATCTCTTCGGGGTTACTAGACCGAGGATAACAGTCGCCAAATATACATCTGCATAGGTCAACGGGTCGCCCAATAAAAGCTACCATTATAGGTCAGATTTCCAAATTGGAAGATCTGTGAGCTTTAGTGGTGAACGAAATGTAAACCCGGATCAGGAAATGATGAACCGGTCTTTCGGAAGACCAACACAACCTGACTACTGAGGCCTTTACTTCGCAATTTGTTATTTTTTCAATGTAAGCAATTGGTGAAAGTTGGAAGGTTGATCAAAGGGGATCACCTATGGCAAGTATAGGACTCAAACAACTAGGATTAACGAGCGTGAGAAGTGTTGAAGATAAAGAATTTCGATTGACTATAGGGGTTGCAACAAAAGTAAGTCACATCGGATAATGGAAAGTATTAGAATTAGCTTACAACGAGTTGGGTTGTATTTCTTCGAGAAGCCGGAACGAGCATGATATTCTCACTAGGACACAAGAATATGAAATAAATGATGGACAAAGATTTAGAAAGATTTCGTAAGTAGTTCCGTTGCGATAATTAGGCGCGTGTCACACGACCCACCTAATTGAGAGACTTATCCGAGGAGGTAGCAAGGACGCTATCCGCAATGTCTAACTGGGGAACAGGGAGAACACTTCGAATCTTCGGTGAACAAGGGTGCACCACATTGGATAACAGGATGCATTACAATCGCTGAATGTTGTTTCACTGTAAAGCTTGTGTAAGTCTTGCGTTCAAGTTGGAGTAAATAGAACAATAAAGCCTCACACTGTGTTGCACGGCGATAAAGAATAAGAACGCACAAAAAGCACTATTTGGTTATGAGGGATTCGAAAATGAGAGAATGATCCACTCGTTCCTTTTAGAGCTACAAAACGGCAGTTGCAAGTGAAAACCTCGGCCTGCATATTTTCCATTTATCGTGAAGAGTTTGGGCAATCATAAGTGCTGGGAACGTTGGTGATGGGAAGTTCTATCTCAAGATAATTAGTTGATACGCAGTTGGGGAGCCGGACATATTCAGTGATCGGACTGTGAATAAGACAAACTGATCACCTTTCTCGCTTATGAGGTCTTTGTTGACCGCAATCCTTGTCTTGAAAATGATGTAATCGTTCGTTTCAATAATAAAAGAAGTAAAACACAAGAGATCAAATGTCCATACATCGGTGTACTCGGCGATTTGATCACGGGGACGAATAATTAGCGAAAAAAACGGAAACAGAAAGCCTGCACTGTTGCCGGTAGATGCAAGAAATGATTTGAACCACAAGTATAATTCGTGTGACATCTAGTTAGCCAAGCAATTTTTGAGCATTTATTACAATGCAAAATACAACGTAAATCTAGATCAGAGCACGACCTATGGGTTTTATTGGTATCAGAGAGCAAAAAAACCGGTCATTAAAGACCGATATAACCTTATTATTGATGCAGTTACCATGCCATTTCTATCGTTTTTCAACGTTACTCAGGGGCAATTGTAAGATTAGTCAAAAAGGAACATTTATGGTGGGTGTACGACGATTCGTAAACACTATGGAACACTTTCTGTTACGTCAGTACATTTATATTTATCTAGATGACCGCTTTTTCTGGAATGGAAAACCGCTTATCGCTAGTATATGGCAAGTTTGTGCTCGAGCCCGACCGAATCCATCAGGTTACAATTGAACACATCCTGACACATTCACGTTCTCCATTGTGTGAGGAAAAAATGCGGCGTTCCAAAGGCCACAACATCTGGCTTCCCGGGTGAGCGATAATACTGAAACGGGTTCGAATGATAACTAGGATTCCATATCTTTCAAAGTGTTTTATATCGACCGTTCAGGTTGTGCTTTTAGCTGCGTCACTATCAAAACAAACGCAAATTTTCAACAGTCAGAAGCATTTCGATTGAATTTATTACTAACTATGTTAGCTCCCTGCTGCATGGACTAAGAATGTTGGAAAACAGCCTGGACCAGTGGTTTTTTGATCCTAAAGGAATCCATTGCATAGAGGCATTTATCCACCCGCAACCTCGATTTCAGTGTCAAGTCTGGTAAGGCTTTGGCAGTGTAGCCAGACGCTCATGGGTTGGGTGGATTTTTGTTAATTTACATACTGACAAATACACGAGTAGTCAAGTGCGGAAACATTCTGATTGTCTTCGATATTTCGGGATTCACGGTAGAAAATAATAGTGATAGGTCGGGATAAGACCCATGTCCTAACATACACATGTGTACTCTCTCTCTCTCTATATATATATAAATATATATATTATTATTAAACACAGACACTAGCGACCATTATTCGCCCCCTGAAGGATGATCTCGAGCAAACAGTGAAAAGCACGCTATCCATACACAATTCTTATGGTTCAATTGAGATTATAGGACCATGGTTGTCTGTACAGTCACACACACATCAAACACCGCATTTAAAAATCAGTGTTGATGTTCTTGTTATGACCGACTTCGCTTCCCACACAAGACTCCTGAGACCTAAAAACAGCACGGTCATTTATTTTGATTTAACTGTTTGATCCATGAATATCTGAACGAACATGTTACTCTCTGTCATGAGGCTTTCACTCCCTTCAATTCAAGAGGACCAAATGAACAAACCAAAGATCGGTGGTACCTATGCTCGAACTTGTCATCCATACAGGGGGATGTTCATCGGTTAACTGGCACTTACGTGACGATGGAAGCCCAAGCCAAGCCAGTGAGAGAGGGATAGACAAACTTTTATCTATTACTCAGTTTGATAATATGAAAAGTGTTATTCAAATGAGAGTATTTTCTTCATCCATCGAGTACCGTCATTTCGCTTTCACTTTCTTCTCATAAAAGAGAAAGTTATTCGCAAAACAAAATTGCTGGCAACTAGGAATTAGAACGGCATGGACACACGGTGGAAACATTCGGTAAATTCGTATTTAGAAACACTACTCTAACGCTCTTCAGTGGGCAAACCAGCTTAAAGCAAAGTAACGTAGAACTCGTGCATCCTCATCATCATTGTCATCGTCTAGCGTTAACCAGCAAGGCAAGCCCCACTGACTGCTGCCTTTCCCCAAAGTTACACGTTCCTATAAAAAGAGTGAATATCCAAAGGGAACAGGGAGTGGACCTACACAAGCGGGAAAAGATAAGATGCTGCTGCAGCCAACACACGGAATACAGTCTAACTGTACAAACGCACGTGTTTTCAATCATTCTGATTCGATAGAAAATGACAACACGATCGCCACTGTTCACGGTTAACTGCCATATCCTTAAGTGTCTCCAGCCAGCAAGACCACGAGTCTTTCGGATCCCAACCACGAAGGCGCGAGACACCTACTTTACCTAAGTTCGCTGTACATTTTCTCATCCCACGTTGCCACGTCATCTGTTGGTCTCCACATGGCTTCTTCCATTCCTTAGGAGGAACACAAAATAAGGCACGATATGGTAGACGAGTGTTCGTCATACGCAACACGTGACCCAACCAGCGTAGTCTACTAAGTTTCATACGCTGAAACAAGCTATTTTCAGAAGTGGCACCCAATACCAGATTCCTAACCTCAATATTACTCACCCGGTCACTCCATCCAATCCTAGCCATACTACGTAAACATCGGTTGTCAAAAACCTCCAACCGACGAACATCGCCCACACGCATACTCCACGTCTCGCAACCGTGCAACAGAACTGAACGCACTGCAGCACAGTACACACGACCTTTCAACTTCAGTGAAATATCAGGCCGACGCCACAAGTGCTTCAGTCCAGCATAAGCTGCACGAGCCTTGGATATACGCATACTTACCTCCAATCCCGAGCTACCATCGTTCGACATGCAGCTACCAAGGTAGGTGAAACGGTCCATCATTGTCATTTCCTCTCCATCCAGTATCAAGTTCGGCACTGCTGTCGTCCAGTCCTGTAACAGTACTTTGCACTTTGAAGGGTGCAAAGCACATGCCGAACCGAGCAACCGATCTCGACAGTCTATCTAGTCAATCTAGTGCCCGTTGAGCATGGTCCGCAGACTCGAACAGGCACACGACGTCGTCTGCGTAATCTA